>OZ012739.1:214236635-214420251 GCA_963859935.3 Lathyrus sativus | reverse complement strand
ATTCATCATACATACATCCATAATTCACTCATTTCCACATAAACATTTACAATTATGTTTATTCATCAATTAACAACTCTCAGTTCAATAATTCATACACATATGCATACTTTCATACAACAATTATACCTATGCCTTGTGACTCAATGCAACTTATTCCATGTGGTACCAATACTTGTTATTATTTTTCGGTTTTTACATTTAAACCGGGTCTGTCCTCTAGACCAATAACAAACAAAATCCCGTCCTTTAGGCTTTCAAACCCCACTCTAGGTTTAGGACAAGTCACTAGTTTTCACGAAACTAGCAAGCATTGCCTCTTGACAACAAATTATGCGTATGCAATCAACAACCATATGCACTTAAGACCGTTCTCACATCTTAATCACATGCATTCTCAAATAATTCATCACACAAGAATTATAACATGATTGCACACACAACACATTTCATAATAATCAAAGTATTCATACTTTCAACACCATCACTACATTTATCAAGCAATGCACAAGAATACACATCTTGGTGCCTCACATACAATCGCATACAATCAATATGCATTCACAATTTCGCGTCTAGCGAACCACTCGCTAGCTCGCTCGCTAGCTGCTCGCTTAGCGAACCTCTGCGATCTCTAAAAAATTTCTACTGTCCATAAATATTGCAAGGTCCCAATATCACCCGATTCAATTCCAACAAATTTCCATAATCTTAGCCTAACATTCCTCGACTAAACTACATCACTTATTCCAGATTCTAACCGTTAAAACATCAGTTTCTATCGATTAAACCATTTCAACCTAAAAATGGAAAATGAGTAAAAACTCTCCAACAATCCAAATCAATCCAACAAACGCATACATAATCATATACATTGAGAAAATAATAAGATTTCACATCCTTACCCGATTAAATCGAATCCTAGATGTTGATCATGAGCTATCCAAGCTTTTCCTCTATTTTCTCCTCTTCTCTCTTCTTCCTTCTTTCTTTTCTCTTCTTTCTAGTTCTATCCTTTTCTTTTCTTTCCTCTATTCTACTTATATCTCTTTCTATTCTATTTCTCTCCAAACATCTACTAATCCATTTTCTCACAAAATATTTCATCTTATCATTAAATAAGAAATGTCTAAAATACCCTCCGATCTATTTTCCCCGAAAACTCTCAAAATCGGTAAAACAACATAATATGCAAACATAACATATTAACACACCAATTCCACAATTAAAATAATAATCACCCAATTAAATAAAAAAGACTTAACAAAAATGGGAATAATCGAAATCGAGGCGTTACAACTCTCCCTCACTTTAGAAATTTTCGTCCTCGAAAATATTACCTGATCCAAACAACTCTGGATACGACTCTCGCATCCCACTCTCTAATTCCCAAGTCATATTGCCTTCCGCAGCGCCTCCCCATGCTACTTTCATAAGCGCAATATCCTTGCCTCTTAGCTTCTTAACTTCACGGTCCAGAATTCTAATCGGTAAAGCTTCAACCGTAAGGTTATCTCTCACCTCAACCTCATCCATAGGAATAACATGTGACGGATCCGGAACATACTTCCGAAGTTGCGAAACATGGAACACATCATGGAGATTAGCAAGTGACGGCGGTAAAGCAACCCGATAGGCTACCTCTCCTATCCTCTGCAAAATCTGATAAGGACCAATAAAACGCGGCGTCAACTTACGCGATTTCAACGCTCTACCAACACCAGTTATTGGAGTAACCCGAAGAAACACGTGATCTCCCTCCTGAAATTCAAGTGCTTTCCTCCTCTTGTCATGATAACTCTTTTGACGACTCTGAGAAATCTTCATCTTCTCTTGAATCATCTTAATATTATCGGTAGTTTGCTGGACTATCTCGGGTCCAACCACAAAACTCTCTCCAGACTCATACCAACACAATGGCGTCCTACACCGTCTACCATACAATGCCTCAAACGGTGCCATACCAATACTCAAATGAAAACTGTTGTTGTAAGTAAATTCAATCAAAGGTAAGTAGCTATCCCAAGCTCCTCCCTTTTCCAATACACAAGCTCTCAAAAGATCCTCAAGTGATTGAATCATCCTCTCAGTCTGACCATCGGTCTGCGGATGATAAGCAGAACTCAAACGTAACTTCGTACCCAAAGCACTTTGCAAACTTTCCCAAAATCTCGAAGTAAACCTCGGATCTCTATCTGACATAATGCTAGACGGAATACCATGCAAACTGACAATCCTTTCAATGTACAACTTTGCCAATCTCTGCAACGGGTAATCCATTTGCATAGCAATAAAGCGAGCATATTTGGTCAATCTATCCACAATGACCCAAATAGCTTCAAAGTTACTCGGCATTCTAGGTAAACCAGACACAAAATCCATAGATATGTTATCCCATTTCCACTCAGGAATAAACAACGGTTGCATCAAGCCGAACGGTTTCTGATGCTCAATCTTTGACTTCTGACAAGTCAAACAAGAATACACAAACTCGGAAATATCCTTCTTCATACGAGGCCACCAAAATACTTTCCTCAAATCTTGATACATCTTAGTAGCACCCGGATGAATACTCAATCCACTACGATGCCCTTCTTCAAGAATACTTTTCTTCAACTCAACAATATCAGGAATACAAACTCTATCAAGACATCTCATGATACCTTTTTCATCAATCTGAAATTCACCACCTTGACCTTGATTGATCAAAGTCAACCGATCAACTAAACCCAAATCAGATTTCTGTCCTTCTCGAATCTCGTCAAGAATACCACTAGTAAGGTTTAACATACCAAGCTTAACTCCGTAATAAGTCTTCTCACACACTAAGCTCAAATCGCGAAATTGCTCAATCATTTCCAACTCTTTTACCATCATCATCGACATATGCAACGATTTCCTACTTAATGCATCAGCTACTACATTTGCTTTACCCGGATGGTAATTCAAACCAAAATCATAATCCTTCAGAAGTTCCAACCATCTCCTCTGCCTTGCATTCAATTCTTTCTGATCAAAGAGATACTTCAAACTCTTATGATCACTAAATACCTCAAATCTCGAACCAAACAAATAATGCCTCCAAAGCTACAGCACAAATACAACGACGACGAACTCTAAGTCATGCGTCGGATAATTCCTCTCATACACTTTGAGTTGCCTTGAAGAATAAGCTACAACTTGTTTATTTTGCATCAACATACCTCCTAAACCCATCAAGGAAGCATCACAATACACAACAAACAGTTTTTTCGGATTCCGCAAAATCAAAACAGGAGCTGTCGTCAATATCCTCTTAAGCTCTTGAAAACTTTCTTCATACTTTGCATCCCAAACAAAAGCTTGACCTTTCCTAGTCAACTGCGTCAACGGCAATGATAACTTGGCAAATCCTTCAATGAATTTCCGATAATAACCTGCCAAACTAAGAAAACTTCTAATCTCAAAAACTGATTTTGGAGCCTCCCAATGCGATACCGCTTCAACCTTTGACGGATCAACTGCAATACCTCTACTCGAAATCACATGACCAAGGAAACTCACTTCCTTCAACCAAAATTCACACTTAGAAAGTTTAGCATATAACTGCTTTTCTTTCAACACAGATAACACAATCCTCAAATGCCCGACATGTTCTTCTTCACTCTTCGAATAAATCAAAATATCATCAATGAACACAACCACAAATTTGTCCAAATAAGGGTGGAAAATACTATTCATGTACTCCATAAATACACCTGGCGCATTAGTCACACCAAATGGCATCACATAATACTCATAATGTCCATACCTCGTTCTAAAGGCAGTCTTTTGAATATCTTCGGCCTTCACACAAATCTGATGATACCCAGATCTCAGATCTATCTTACTAAAGACATTCGCACCAATCAACTGATCCATCAAATCATCAATCCTTGGAAGTGGATACCTATTCTTGATGGTCATCTTGTTCAATTGTCTGTAGTCCACACAAAGTCTCATAGAACCTTCTTTCTTCTTAACCAACAAAACTGGTGCACCCCACGGTGACACACTCAGACGAATAAACCTCTTCTCAAGTAGATCTTCAAGTTGACTCTTCAACTCTTTCAATTCCGACGCGGACATATGATATGGAGCCATCGATATCAGACTAGTCCAGGAATTAAGTCGATCACAAACTCCACCTCTCGTTTCGGCGGTAAATCTCTTATCTCATCAGGAAAAACTTCCGGAAAATCACGGATAATTGGTAAAGCATGAGTTTCTCCATTTTCACCAATATTCAAACTTGCCATCAACATAAATACCTTCACACCATCTTGCACTGATTCCTTCACTTGCTTAGCAATCATAAACAAGTCTCCTTCATCATCAGGTTCAGGAAAAATAACCGTTTTGTTAAAACAGTTAATATAGACACGATTGAATTCTAACCAATTCATCCCAAGAATAACATCAAGTTGATTTAAGGGAAGACACACTAAATCAACTCCAAAGTCTTTACCAAAAATACTCAACAGACAATTCAAACACACAAAAGGGGTAGTTACTGAACCCATAGCAGGAGTATCAACAACCATACCACCACTCATAATTGACAACTCAAGATTCAATCTCTTAACACAATCAAAGGAAATAAAGGAATGTGTAGCTCGAGTATCAATTATAGCGACCAAAGGTATACCATTAATGAAGCACGTACCTCGAATCAACCGATCTTCGCTAGCAGTCTCCGATCCTGATAGAGCAAACACTTTCCCATTCCTTGGAGTCTTCTTTGGCTTATCACACTTGGTACTAATGTGCCCTTGCTCACCACAGTTGTAGCAAGTCACATTCGCACCGCCTATACACTCGAAAGCCTTGTGGCCTGGCTTGCCACACTTGAAACATTTCTGCTCAACGCTTTTGCACTCAGGAGCACGATGTCCTTCTCCACCATATTGATAACATCTCACCGGAGTGGAAACTCCTCCCCCACTCGGCTTCTTTCCGTAACCAGTTTTCTGTTTCCCCTTATCAGCAAGAGTCACATATGACTTCCCTCGGAATTGACCTTTTCCTTTCTTGTCATTTAAACTCTTATAGTGGGTAGATCTAGCTCTACTATCTTCATCATAAATTCTGCTTTTGTTCACCAACTCAGAAAATCGCCTAATTTCTTGATAACCAACGACTTGCTTGACTTCAGGCCTCTAACCATTCACGAACTTGAGACACTTGGATCTCTCAGCATTGTTAGTGTTGTAATAAGGACAAAACATAATCAATTCCTCAAACCTTGCTGCATACTCGGCCACAGTTGAGTCACCCTGCTTCAGCTCAAGGAATTCAATTTCCTTCTTACCACGCACATCTTCTGGAAAATATTTCTCCAGAAATACCTCTCTAAAAACATCCCAAGTAACCACAATATCATCTTCTTCAAACCACTAACGAGTGTTACCCCACCAGTTCTCAGCTTCCTCTTCAAGCATATGAGTGCCAAACTGCACTTTTTATGCATCTGAACAATTCATGACTCGAAAGATCTTCTCAATTACTTTGAGCCATACTTGTGCTTTGTCCGGTTCATGGGTTCCCTTGAAAATTGGTGGATTGTTCCTTTGAAACTTTCCCAAAGCACGAAACCTGTCATCGACGTTGTTTCCAGCATTCATGTTGGCTTGTGGATTTTGTCCAATCGCTTAAGCCAACATCGTTAAAGCTTCGGCAATCGCTTCATCTACCGGCGACCATTGTTCTAGATCTCAACAATAAAACTTCATACGGACTAACAATATTGATAGTGTCATACACACATATCAAATATATAGGGGAATAAACACATTAACAACTTGGTCAACTAACCGACTTGCTCTGATACTAATAATGTAACACCCTCTATCTATACCCTCAATTAATCAAATAAATCAATTAGGCACATATTAAAATCCATCAGAGTATAATTAAAACACGGTATAAAAGAGGTGCACTACATCATACTTGAATTTAAAACATACAACACCTGCTCAATAAATATATGCAACAGTGGGGTAACTCTCAACAGAGGAACTTAGTCCTCATACCCACATCTCAATATTTAGAATAAAAGCGGAAACATCTAAACATTGATAATCATCAAACATATATATATATATATATATATATATATATATATATATATATATATATATATATATATATATATATATATATATATATATATATATATATCATCCAGTTTAATTTACAGCATAATTCATGTTTCTTAAACATTCCACAACAAGATACATATACAACATATGACAAAAGAACCTAGCTACCCGGTGCTACATATCAGAGTTGACCGACAAAAGAATGAAGACACGCTTCACAAAAAGACCTTCAGCATATCTAATCTGCAATGCCTCACAGAGCATCCTAAAACAACAGAAGGGTGAGAAATATTATCATAATAATCAATGCATATAATTATATATATATCTACAATCCTAGAATACACATAATCAACATTCTCACCACAAGTCATCCATATACATCACAATGTATATACAAATATATCGATAACCACCAAGCACATTCATCATAATACATCCATAATTCACTCATTTCCATATAAACATTTACAATTATGTTTATTCATCAATTCACAACTCTCAGTTCAATAATTCATACACATATGCATACTTTCATAAAACAATTATACCTATGCCATGTGACTCAATGCAACTCATTCCATGTGGTACCAACACTTGTTATTATTTTTCGGTTTTTACATTTAAACCGGGTCCGTCCTCTAGACCAATAACAAACAAAAGCCCGCCCTCTAGGCTTTCAAACCCCAATCTAGGTTTGGGACAAGTCACTAGTCTCCACGAAACTAGCAAGCATTTCCTCTTGACAACAAATGATGCGTATGCAATCAACAACCATATGCACTTAAGACCGTTCTCGCATCTTAATCCCATGCATTCTCAAATAATTCATCACACAAGAATTATAAAATGATTGCATACACAACACATTTCATAATAATCAAAGTATTCGTACTTTCAACACCATCACTACATTTATCAAGCAATGCACAAGAATACACATCTTGGTGCCTCACATACAATCGCATACAATCAATATGCATTCACAATATCGCGCCAACGACAACGAACTCCATCACATTCATCATGCACTTTTAATCAATTTAAACAATGCAATATTTGCCAAAAAGGCCACACTTCACAATCGATTCCACAATCTAGGATTCACGCCATACGGCTACCCACGACATATCATAATACAACAAACAAGCTATGTGTTGAAGAATCAAAGTATCAATATTGGATGGAAACAACAGAATTAAAACAATGTTGTCATGCTCGCTGGCTCACTCGCCTAGTAAAGGCACATCGATCATTCGCTACTGGCTCGCCTAGCGAACGTGCTAGCGAAGCCTGCCTTTTTGCTACTAGAAGTGTTCGCTACCCAGCTCGCTTAGTGAAGACTTAGCAAACCCTCAATACCTCACTCGCTCCAGCGAACAAGGGTCATTTTGGTTCTGTCCAAGTCTGGGACCATTCGCTACTCGCTCGCTAGCAGCTCGCCTAGTGAACCACTCGCTAGCTCGCTTAGCGAACCTCTGCGATCTCTCAAAAACTTCTACTGTCCAAAAATTTTGCAAGGTCCCAAAATCATCCGATTCAATTCCAACAAGTTTCCATAGTCTTAGCCTAACATTCCTCGACTAAACTACATCACTTATTCCAGATTCTAACCGTTAAAACATCGGTTTCTATCGATTAAAACATTTCGACCTAAAAATTGAAAATGAGTAATAACTCTCCAACAATCCAAATCAATCCAACAAAAGCATACATAATCATATACATTGAGAAAATAATAAGATTTCACACCCTTACCCGATTAAATCGAATCCTAGACGTTGATCTTGAGCTATCCAAGCTTTTCCTCTATTTTCTTCTCTTCTCTCTTCTTCCTTCTTTCTTTTCTCTTCTTTCTAGTTCTATCCTTTTCTTTTCTTTCCTCTATTCCACTTATATCTCTTTCTATTCTATTTCTCTCCAAACATCTACTAATCCATTTTCTCACAAAATATCTCATCTTATCATTAAATAAGAAATGTCTAAAATACCCTCCGATCTATTTTCCCCGAAAACTCTCAAAATCGGTAAAACAACATAATATGCAAACATAACATATTAACACACCAATTCCATAATTAAAATAATAATCACCCAATAAAATCAAAAAGACTTTAAAAAAATGGGAATAATCGAAATCGGGGCGTTACGCGGAGTATCAAGACAATTCACAATGGGGTCATGAGCAATCTCAAAATTTGGGTAATGAGGAATCTCCTCAGTGGGGATATGGAGCGCAACCACACTTCAAAAACCCTCCGCAATAATATTCTTCAGAGCTTATCGACATGATAAGGGACATGCAATTAGAGCAACATACCTTCATGAATGCTCAGGACGAGCGGCTCGCCCAAATTCAGAGCCAATTATAGACACACACCGGAAGATTTAACACCTTCTCCTCCAATATTAAGGCATAGTTAGATGCTCTAGCTGAATCGACTGAAAGTCAGGAGCATGCCATTTCACATAGCCTAAATACATTGAACAGTGTTGTTATGCAGTTTACCGACATGGCCGATCCGTATCGTGGACGAGGCCACTACTTCAGAGGAGAGGACATTGAAGCATATGCATTTAACATTCCTGCTTTTAATTTTTTTTTGCTGTTTTATTCGTTTGCAATGTATGAATTACTTTCTATTTGTGACAATGACTTGTAGTTTGGATTTATTTGTCATTTCATAGCAACTATTGTTCTGTGTTTTATTGTTATCTATTCATGTCTTTATCATTGATATTATCATGTGTGGATAATTGTTCATGATTGTGTACCTGTTATATCTCTTTTGATTTGAGCATTTTTTTCTTAACCGATCTCTCTTTCTTTTTGATGTTGTCAAAGAGGGAGAAGAGTGTGGCAAAGATTATAGTAAAACCATGAAGCATCGCAAATGAAGACATCGCAAATAAGGGCATTAAGCAAGGGGGAGATTAATACCGCATATCACACAAGCTGGTTTTACACGTTTCGCCATCATAAAAAAGGGGGAGTTTGTGAGGGCAAAGCCTCATATACTATACACCTGTGTTTTGATGATGTCAAAACGCAACCGCATGGAAGAAGTTATTACCTTTTCCTACATATCTCATTTTCTTGCATCAAACATCTTGAGTATTGCATTGAGTGTCGTCTTATGCGTTAAACATCTTTGGTATGTTAAAGGTCGCATCTAAAAGAGTCAAAAATAGCAAAATTGGCATTTTTGTGAAAATCAGGTCTTTGAGTTGACCGCTCATCTGCTCCGGTCGACTCATAAATGGTGTCTGCAAAGTGCATTTTCCACGGGTCGGCGCACGCCGACCTCTGGTCGACACATACTGATAACATTTCTATTTGTCTAAAAATACAGACTTTGTGTCGATGCATAAACCTAATTTGGTCGACGCATAGCCTGTTACTTTGCATAATTTGTTTTGTCTGAAGAGTTCCGGTCGACCACTCCTTTCTGTATGGTCGACCGTTCGATGTTTTACTGCATAATTTTGGTCTTTCCACTTATTTCGAAAAGTGGTTTTGTCTGTTATTTCTGGCATGCTATAAATAGAAAGTTGCTCGTTTTCAAAAACAAGATTGATACACTTGAATCAATTGCAAACAAGAAAAGTGAAAGAGGTGCCATTTGTTCTCATCATCTTCATCTTCTACATTTCATACCACAACAATCACACACAACAATCTTTGTTGTGCATTATGGACTGTTTGAAGTGATAACGTCTGAAGCCGTTGATTGGGAATCTGGTTTATGTTGAGAGTTTGGCAGGTTTTTCTTGAATAAAACCTTGAAGGTTTTGTCCTCCAAGATTCGCCGAATTTGGGGGTTTTTGGTACGAATCTTCTCAACATACATTCAGCTGAGCGAAGGTGATCGAGGAGCGGTTGGTTTCGTCGATCTAGTAGCGGGAATCGGTGAATTGTGAAAGAGAGATTCAGGTTCAATTGACGAGTGTTTGATATCAGCCGGGCTAGGGTTTGAAAATGCAAGGTTGTTCAACCAAGGAGCTGTAATAGGAGGTTCATCCACAAGCAATCGAAGGACTTGATTCGACTCGAATCAAGGGACAAGAAGAGAAAGTATCTTCAACAACAAGAGAGTTTATTTGTGCATTTGCTTGTCTATTCTTGTATAAATGATTCAAAAATAGGTTACATTTATATTATACGAGCTCAATTCTATTGTTAGAATTGAGGGCAGACGTACCCCGAAGCGAGGACGGCGGGGGAAGTGCCTCAACAAATCTTTGTGCCTTTTACTTTCCGCATTTTCAATTTGCTTAATATTTGCGTGAATTTAGTTCAAGCAATAATATCGAATTAAGGATTGCTGAGTAACTGCTGAAGTAATTTTAACTATAGTACAATAGTTTATTATACAAGGAAACTAGTGCTACTTACTCAAGGCCGAAATCTCTTGGAGTGCTCCGCACGCCAAGTGTTTGATAATTTGTCTGAACCAAAATTCTCTTGTGTTGTCCAACTATTTTTGTTGGCATATTAAGGCATTGGAACTAGTCATACCAAGTAGTGATATAAATCAATTAATAGTGTGACTAGCGTAGTGATTCTCTTTGCTCATTTCTCATTATCAATTTCCAAAGGCTAGACGCATATTTGGTCTTCTAGTAACGGTTAGTTATAGACGATAATTTTTCCACGGCAGCTTCCGCAATTTAAACAAATTTTTAAAACCAACTTTATTGTAGCGCCGACTGATTTTTTAATAAGGATCTATTCAACCCCCCTTCTAGATCCGTGCCATCATCTAACAAAATATAGAATTTCCTCTTCACATTTCCTAACTCTTTCAGACTAATCTTCGACTGACCCATGTAGAACTTCTCATGGAATACTGATCAAACCTGTCGATCAGAATGTGACTGGTAGCACGTCCGCAACATCAATGGTCAACAAGAGAGGAAGAGGTGTACCTGCAGACACTCTGATGCTTAAGTTAGTTAGGTGAAGAGGTAGAAATAAAGAGTAGAGAATAAAATACCTGACCCTCATGTAGAGGAGGGTTTTTATAGAGTGCCTTCAGCTTTGGGCCAATAGTCTCCGTTATGCATTGAGTGTTCAGGCACATGGCAGATGACGGCCAGGATTCCTACGTGGATGTGTTAGAACAAGATTTGGTTCTGCTTATTATCTCTAAGTTTTGATAATAACAAAGTAGTATTTGTGTGAGAATAATTTTGGTACTCTAACGTTTGTTTTTCTAAAGGATTAACAAACAGGTTTTGACTCTGATAGAAACCATATACAATGAAAATTTGGTTTGAACAAAAGTCGCTTCTGCATCATAAAAGCAAGTCTGCTTCTGATCTACTCACATTCAGAAAGATTCTAAGAAGACAATATGTTGTTGCTGCAATGCTCACTTGGATTTTGGTTCTGAGCGTGGCTCTAATGTCTTACTTCTGAAGGCTGTCTAGCTTCTGAAGTCATTATCTTTCAAAGACAGAGTGTTGAAGACCCTAAAGACAAGGTTCGACTGAACAAAGTTCTAAAGACTCTAAAGACTTGAGTTTATGAAGATTAAGTGCTGAAGACTCTGAAGACAAAGTTCTGCTGAACAATGTTCTGAAGACTCTGAAGACTTAAGTTACTAAAGACCAAGGGTTCTAAAGGATGAGTGCTTAAGACTCTGAAGACAAGGTTCTGGTGAACAAGTTCTGAAGACTCAAGACTCTAAAGACCCAGTGATTAACTCTTCTACTCATGCTTCAACCATCTCTATTCAGAAGCCTCTGATGTATAGAAGATAAGATCAGATGTTTATGAGGGAAATAGTACATAGTACATATCAAACATGTTCCATTCCACTACCATTCCACTACCCTGATTTGGTGGTACAAAGGATAACTTTTGTGTATGATTTTCATCCCTGCGTAACGACATTATTTCAAGTCACCAACTATCTAAAGGATATTCCTGATCTGCCCTCCAATGGATCTTTTTCTGGCTATATAAGGACTTGATTACTTGAAGAAAACAAGATGAATGAATGACAAAAAGTAAATGAACTATGAAGAACTGAAGCAACAATATTGAAACACCATAATACAAAGAAAGAATATTGTTCATACTGTATAAGTTTTCTTTAAGTCACTTGAGCTATTAATAGTGTTTATATTTGCTTGTGTAGAAGTAATTCATTGTAAAAAAATTTGTTCAAACAATTGTTTGTGATTCCTTAAGGGGCCAGCTAGGTCAGAATCCTTAAGAAGAGACAATTAGTCTTTTGGTTGTTAGTCACCAACGGTTGCTAGTGCAGTGTAATCGGTTGATTATAATGGATTAAGTCCTTGTGTATAAGGCGAAATCATCTTGGCGGGTGGATTGGGTTAGCTTGATAGTTTTCAAGTGAACCAGGGTATGTCATGTGTCTTTCTCTCTTGTTAGTCTCTTTGTGATCTTTGTTTGAGTTTCACAAAAAGCTTTCATTTTTGAAAACCCAATTCAAACCCCCATTTCTTGTATTTTCTCACACCTTTAATTGACATCAGAGCTCCAGTTCTGATTGTGATAAAAAATTATCAACACTTCACTGTGTTCAGTACCGATCCAATATTTGTGTGAGATATCATGGTTGCTGCTAATGCTAATCCTATTCCAGAAGAAAAAGAACACTACAATGCCAAACCACCATTCTTTGATGGTGAAAAGTTTGACTACTAGAAAGATAGAATTGAAAGTTTCTTTCTTGGTTACGATGTAGATCTTTGGGATCTTATAGTTGATGGCTACACTCACCCAGTTGATGCTGAAGGAGTAAAAGTATCAAGAAGTGCTATGACAAATCAACAAAAGAAAGAATACAATAATCATCATAAGGTAAGAACTATATTATTGAATGTTATTTCTTATATTGAGTATGAGAAAATAACAAATAGAGAATCTGCCAAGTCCATTTTTTATTCACTTCAAATGACTCATGAAGGAAATACTCAAGTAAAGGAAACAAAGGCTCTTGCCCTTATCCAGAAATATGAAGCCTTCAAGAAGGATGATGATGAATTAGTGGAAACTATGTTTTCATGATTTCAGATGCTGGTAGCAGGACTCAAAATGCTAAACAAAGGATATTCTACTGCTGATCATGTCAAGAAGATTATCAGAAGTCTTCCCAAGAAATGGAGACTTATGCTAAATGCTCTAAAACTATCCAAGGACCTGAACAATATAAGTCTTAAAGAACTTATCATTTCTTTAAGAAGTCACAAGATTGAGTTGGAGGAAGATGAACCTCAGAAGAAGAGTAAATCTATTGCCCTTAAGTCTAAGTCTAAAAAGGCAAAGGCTTATCAAGCCGAGGAAGAATCAGAAGATTCTGATGAAGACTCAGAAGATGAGTTATCACTTATCTCCAGAAGGATCAACAAACTCTAGAAACATAGGCAATGGAAGTTCAGAGGATCAAGAAGAAACAATGGTCGTTCCGACTCATCATCCAGACAGAAGAAGTAGAGTTCTAGAAAAAACGTTATCTGCTATAAGTGTAATGAGATAGATCATTACAAGAACGAGTGTCCAAAGCTTAAGAAAGACAAGAAGCCTACGAATAAATTCACCAAAGTCAAGACGAGACTCATTGCAACTTGGGATGACTTTGATTCTGAAGAAGAAGAATGTGATGAAGAACATGCAAATGTTGCACCAGTGGCAACAAAAATTAACGCTGAAGTCTCTGGAGAAACAGAAGATAAAATTCTATCAAAATCAGAATCAGACTCAGACTTAAAGGTATTATCTAAACTCTCTCTCTCGTTGTGAATTAGAGTCGTGTCTTTCAGAGATGCTGAAAAGATATCAAACTCTTCAAAGTAAATACAAGGATCTTAAAAAATTCCATGTAATTACTTTTGAAGCCAGAGATAAGCTTGAATAGAACAATTCTTCTTTGAATGAAAATATTTTTTCTTTAAATAATAGTAATTATGCTTTAAAAAGCAAAGTTTCTAAATTAGAAGAAGAATTAGTCTCAAACATCTCTGACACTAATTGTGTCAACAAATATGATAGAGCATTCCAACATTTTATGGCTAAAAGAATAGATAGAAGCAAGATAGCTTCCATGATCTATGCAATTAACATAAATTGTAGGAAAGGTTTAGGGTGTACATAAACGTTTGATATTGCCGAAAGTCATCATGTAAAACCAAAACCTCTCTATGACCATTTTGTGCCTTCTAGCACTAGCTTGATTGTTCTGAGCTAGCATAGAAACCCTCACCAACACAGAAATATATTTCTAAACCTAAATATCATGCACAAATTCCACTTGATTATCCTGTTGCACATAAACCCAAGGTTATTAAATACTCTGGGAAAACTAACAAAAGAGGACCCAAAAAGTGGGTACCTAAGGATAAGATAATCTATGTTGCAGATATCCTTAGTAGCTTAGTTGAAACACCAATCATGGTACCTGGACAGTGGTTACTCGCGATACATGACGGGAAGAAGGCATATGTTCAAAAGTATGGAAGTTAAGCCTAGAGGATTTGTTGGTTTCAGAGGAAACCAGAAGGGTAAGATCATTGGCTCTGGACCTGTTGGTAATGGTAAACTTCCTTCTATTACTAATGTTCTTCTGGTCGACGGTTTGATGCATACATTATTGTCAATTAGCTAACTTAGTGACAATGGTTATCATTTTTAATCAAAAGTCTTGTAAGGCTATTGGCATAATAATGACTTAATCCTTTTTAATGGAAAGAGGAAAAACAACATTTACAAAATCATACTTTCTGATCGTAAGGAATAGAATGTTAAATGTCTAATGTCTGTAAATGAAGAGCAATGGGTATGGCATAGACGTTTGGGCCATGTTAGCATGATAAAGATTTCTCAACTAAATACGCTTGAATTAGTTAGAGGCTTGCCAAATCTGAAGTTTTCTTCAGATGCCCTTTGTGAAGCATGTCATAAAGGCAAGTTTTCCAAAACCTCTTTTAGAGCGAAAAATGTTTTTTCTACTTCTATACCATTAGAACTTCTTCACATTGATCTCTTTGGTCCAGTGAAAATTGCCTCAATCAATGGTAAGAAATATGGATTAGTAATCGTAGATAATTATAGTCGTCGAACATGGGTAATATTCTTGAAACAACAGGATGAGTCACATTCTGTATTCTCTACCTTTTGCTCACAAGTGCATATAGAGAAGGATTGCATAATTGTGAGAGTCAGAAGTGATCATGGTGGAGAATTCGAGAACAGATACTTTGAGAATATTTTTGATTCCCATGGAATTTCCCATGATTTCTCCTGTCCCAGAACTCCACAACAGAATAGAGTAGTGGAAAGGAAGAATAGGAATTTGCAAGAAATGGCTCGCACCATGATCCAAGAAACTGACATGGCTAAGCACTTCTGGGAAGAGGCAGTAAACACAACGTGTTATATTCAGAACATAATTTCTATCAGACCTATTCTAGGTAACACTCCTTATGAACTGCGGAAGAATAAACAATCCAACATTTCTTATTTTCATCCTTTTGGTTGTATTTGCTTTATGGTGAACACTAAAGAGAATCTTGGCAGGTTTGATTCCAAAGCTCAAAAGTGTTTGTTTTTAGGATACTCTGAATGCTCTAAAGGCTACAAAATCTATAACATAGAAACACAGATTGTTGAGGAATCAATTCATGTTAGATTTGATGATAAGTTTGACCCTGAAAAAACAAAGTTAGTTTAAAAGTTTGCAGATTTGAAGATTACTTTATTAGAATCCAAGGAGGAAGAATCTAGCGAAGGATACAAAGCTGCAGAAACTACATAATCATATACAAATTAACCATAAACAGCGAATAGTCCATCTCATCAAAAGAAGAATAGACTAAGGACTTCTCATACTGAAGAATTGATTCTGGGAGATAAAGCTGATCCAGTCAGAACTCGTTCATCATTCAAACCGTCTGAAGAAACTCTTCTGGTTTTGGAGTCACTAGTAGAGCCAACATCAATTGATGAAGCTCTTCTAGAGAATGATTGAATTTTATCCATGCAAGAAGAACTGAATCAATTCACCAGAAATGATGTTTGGGATCTTGTTCATAAACCAAAAGGTGTCCACGTCATTGGAATAAAATGGGTATTCAGAAACAAGTTCAATGAGAAAGGTGAAATCGTGAGAAACAAAGCTCGATTGGTTACACAAGGCTATAGTTAGCAAGAGGGGGTAGACTATATTGAAACCTTTGCACAAGTTTCTAGGTTAGAATCTATATGCTTATTAGTTTCTTTTGCTGTTAATCATAACATCATTCTTTATCAAATGGATGTTAAGAGTGCATTCTTAAATGGGTATGTTTCTGAAGAAGTGTATGTCCACCAACCTACTGGTTTTGAAAATCTAGATTTTGTTTTCAAACTTAAAAAATCGTTATATGGTCTGAAACAGGCTCCCAGAGCTTGGTATGAAAGGCTAAGTAACTTTCTTTTAGAAAATTACTTTACCATAGGAAAAATGGATACAACACTCTTTTGCAAAAGCTTTAAAAATGGCATTCTAGTTGTGCAAATTTATGTTGATTATATTATATTTGGTTATGCTAATACTTCCTTGTGCAAGAAATTTTCTAAGTTAATGCAGGCAGAATTTGAAATGAGTCTGATGGGAGAACTCAGATTCTTTCTAGGAATTCAGATTGATCAACGTCTAGAAGGAACGTACATTCATCAGAGCAAGTATACAAGAGAACTTCTGAAGAAGTTTGAGATGTCAGATAGTAAACCTGCAAAGACTCCCATGCACCCTACATGCATTCTGGAGAAAGAAGAAATAAGTAAAAAGGTTTGTTAGAAGCTCTATCGTGGTATGATAGGCTCTCTTCTGTATTTGACTGCTTCTCATCCAAATATTCCGTTTTGCGTATGTCTTTGTGCTCGTTTCCAATTAGATCTAAGGGAAACTCACTTAACAGTTGTTAAGAGAATCCTAAGGTATCTAAAGTGGACAACTAACCTTGGCTTGATGTATAAGAAAACACCAAAGTACAAACTTTTTGGTTATTGTGATGCATATTATGTTAGAGACTGATTAGAAAGGAAAAACACCTCTGGAAACTGTCAGTTTCTAGGTAACAACCTCGTCTCTTGGGCAAGAAAAAGGCAATCAACCATTGCATTATCTACTGTAGATGCATAATACATCTCAGCGTCACTATGCAACACTTAGATACTCTGGATGAAGAATCAAATAGAAGATTTTTAAATACATGAGAGTAATATTCCTATCTTCTGTGATAATACTTCTGCTATTTGTTTATCCAAAAATCCTATCTTGAGATAAAACATCACTTTTTACTGACTATGTTCAGAAGGGTTTTTTTTAACTAAAATTTGTGGATACAGATCACCGGTGGGATGATATTTTCACAAAACCCCTTGCTGAAGATAGATTCATATTCATTCTGGAAAACATATTTATAAAATTGTGTCCAAAATGAATAGATGAAATTTTGATGTGCAAGTCACCAAAATTTCTGAGATAAGATTCTGACATTAAGCAGATTATTTCTCTTTTATTTAATGTTCTTATGATTGATGATATTTATACATGTTAGAAGATGTCTTAATCAGAAACTTGTCTAGTCAGATACTTCTTGGTATTCTTGACTTTGAGAACATCAAACGTGTTCTTTTGAACAGACGGCTGTGAATTTCTTGTGCACATGTCCAAAATCAAATCATATCTTACTGTTGAAGAGACACCTCGAGCGTTGTGATTTCGTGAGACTAGGTTTCAAGTAATTATTTCCTATTACTCCCACCTTTTCATAATCTCATTTTTTTTTAAAATAATCACATTCTCACTATCACACACTACGCTACTCTTTCACTTCCCACACTTTTTCTTAGAAACCCTAAAACTCTTTATGCTCTATGACACTTTCATCTTCTTCCATGGATCCTCAACAACAAGGAAATGAGTTCATTATTCTAGATAAACCTATTATCACTCTCGACACTCCGGTAACTGATCTTCACATTCTTTGTGAAACCATGGTGGATTTCAAAAATCTAAAGGATAACGGGTGTGATCTTACTCAAACACTTGATTTCCAAGGCTGGAACGAGTTCTTTAAAAGATTGCAAGGACCTACCTTTCCTATCTTGGTTAAAGATTTCTGGATACATGCAATTGCAAGTAAAAACATCATTATCTCCTTTATGTTTGGAAAATAAATCATCATCACAGAAAAGACTATCTATGATTTAATCTCTCATGATAGAAAGAGGCTGAGAATCTACAATGTCCAAACGGATAAACAAATGGAAGCAAAAGTAAATGAATCTATCTTTAAAGAAGGAATTGTTTTGGATTCTAAGAAAGATCTTTCATCTTCGTTCTTAAAAGAATATTTTGTGAGGGCAAGTCATCTCAATACTTTTTTTAATGATGTCAAAAAGTATCTAGTTAGTAATTTGTATTTTGGACGGTATCATCGAGTCGCATATGCATTCTTAGTTCTCTCGTGCAAAACAATTTCTTAAAAACATGTGTCTATTCATATAGAAAAGCATTATATGTGTTTTGTGTGGGTTTGATCATGTTGATAGACTTAGATATGTATTAGAAGTTCTTAGATATAGCAAGACATATCAAAATGAGGATTTTTAGAAGTTCCGAGTGTCACATCGCCGCGAAGAGGGGCCGACAATGACATAAGAGTCGCCACCATTCATTATTTATCCCAACGAGAGGGAAAGGAAACGATCAGAGAAAACCAAAAGGGAATAAGACAGGTCATCACAACCAAATCTTAGGGTTCAGGAGTCGGTTACGCAAGGGGAAGGTATTAGCACCCCTCACGTTCGTCGTACTCGATGGGATCCACGCTCGTTGTCTAGTCTAAAAGGGTGTAAATCTATCTATGCTAAAGGCTCACGAGGACAAAAGAAAAGAAAAGTGACTCGATAGAGCATCGCCGCTCTATGCCTACGTATTCCTCGTGCAATGGGAAAGTCAGAGTCAACGTAGTTTGGAAAACTACGAGTGAAGGTGGGGGAAGGTTGCTCGCCAAGACATCGCCATCTTGGGCCTACGTATCCTCGTATGGTACGAGAAATCAGAGCAAGAGTAGTTCGAGCTGACACGACCATAGATTGGTTCAAGTGTTTTAAACCAAGTAGGGTTAAACCTTAGTTCTAACAGTTAGGTGTATGCATCTCGATTGTTGGAGACTTAGGCGTTACCTGTTTGCGATAGAACCAAGAGTTGACGACACTCTCTTTGTGAAAATGATTTTCCATTAATCCCGAAGGATAAAAAGGTTTGATGTTTTTGTTTTGTGTTTTTTAAGACAAGAAGTGGATTGAGTTATGGTTTGAAACTCATGCCGCACTAAAGACTATGACTCAAGAGCGAATGCATCGCATATCGCCCAAAGGGCATACGCTAAACACTCTAGACAGTTGAGAGGAGGCCCCCCAACCATCATTTCTCGAGTACTCAAGGCTCGTTGCGTACGACACAAATTATTCTTTATTAAATGTTTTTGAAGTGTTAGGAGATGAGAAAAGAAAGACACAAACTAAGGGGGAAACTGGACCCTAATGTTGTCATATACAATGCTCCTAAAGGGAAGAATTACCCTAATGTTGTCATGCATAGGATTGAACACCTAATGTCTCTCCTACTCCCATCCTGAATGGAGGGACTAGGAATCCTAGAGGGATCATGGCATAAAGCCAAGTAAACACTAAATAATTCACTCACAAATGAAATGAGAAAGAAGAGAAATTGACTTGAAATAAATGATAAACCACAAAGCACATTAATTGGTTAATTCAAAATAAAATGATAAACTAAAATGAAAATTAAAAATAAGAAGAAAAAAAATAATTAACACAACCAAATATTAAGAAATGATTTTTTTTGGATTTTATAATATTTAAAACTATTTTTAAATAAATAAAATAAAAATAAGAAAAGAATAAAATAAAATAAAAAAGAAATAAAAAAAATAAGTCACTAAAGAAGAAGAAAGTGCCTCCCACAAGGCTTGAACCCAAGACCTTGGGGTCATAGGATGAAAATAATATCAACCAGACCACCATGTGCATGTGAAAATAATTGGAAAGGGAAATAAAAATGTTAAAAACAAGGAAAATAATAAAAATAAAGCAAAAACGCCCCCGCTGGGGGTCGAACACAGGTTCTCATGGCAAGGCAAGTACTTAAGGCAAGGCGTTTAACCACTGGGGTGGCGATACATCCGTTGTATCAAGCCACCCCATTAATACATATACCAAGATGTGCGCGCATCTGGGCAGTTGGCAACGCAAGGCAAGTGGAAAATACCAAAAACGATTTGATTCCAATTCACTCAAAACTCAACCAAATCTGATGAAACTTGAGTCAAACACGCCTGATTTTTTAAGAGGATTACAATGGTCTAATCCAAATTCTCAAATAATGCACACATTTTGAAACACGAATGAACATGCAAGAAGAAGTTTGAGATGCATTTTGGATTCAAGATCAAAACAGATGCAAACCAGTTCAATGAAAGATATGCACATATTTCAAATACATTGTTCATGGATTATGTCCAAAAATAAACCTCAATTCCTCACTGAATCAAAATATGACCATTATGTTGCAAGATGTGGGAATGATGTTGAGAGGAAAACAGTTATGCTGCATCATTCAAAAGGATCAAACTTGTTCACAATTTAACCAAACAAAGATTTTAAGGATTCAATTGAGGTTAGACATCACAAGATTTAACCAAACTTAAACAAAAACTGTCAACAGGTTTGCTCACCAACTCACAATCTCCACAACGCATACAAATGGATTTTCAACAATACTTTCACAAAAGCAAATCACATACAGAAATTCAACACCACCTCAAGTTAACTTGGTCTATCTTGACAGTCTACACAAATGTCCTTACTTGACATGATTCATCAATCCTAAACTACTGGTCAAACACAAGGCAGGCCTATCATGGTTGAAAGGCTTTCAATGAAACTTCAGTCACTAAGTCAACAGCAACAACAGGTTTTGTACCTCATTAACATCCACTGATGGATTATGGTAGCAGCTCCCAAACCACAATGCATACCTATAGGGACACTCATTGAGTTTTACCAAATTAAACTCATGTTTTCTGTAAAAGAAATCCACAAAACAACAGTGGTTTAACAGACAATTGGTTTGGAAAATCAACAAGGCAATCCTTAGCCAACCAAAGCTCTCTTTGCAAAATTAAGCATGTAAATTAATTGAACTAGGAAGAACAAACAAAAGGATCATGAATCCTCAACAGAAGCTGGGCAGTAGAGATGCTAAGCAATAAATTACAATGGAAACAGCAGGACTGTGCCCCAAAGGTATAAATCCAACAACAACATGAACCAATTTGGTTTACCACCTCACACATCAAGGTTTCAAATAATCAAGGCCAGAACCAACAATCAAAATCTCATGAACCCAAACTATCTCAAATGGAGGGCAGTGATACTAACTAGTAACTCATGGAAGACATGATTATAAGGGGATGCATAACACATTTGTATGCTCAACAAAAAAAGGACAGTTACCAAGTGCTGGACATGTTCACCAACAAAAATGTCAACACAAAAACTGAACATATCCAACCACTGTGTTCCTAACATCAAGCATCAACCAAATAAACCCAATGCACACCATGTCAACCACAAACGACAATCCAATTCGTCATGAATTCCAATATACTTATGGTAACAGTCTCCTCCTTGTCTTATCACATCAGCAAAGCATCTACAAAGGATTTTGCTAACTGCTACAAACCAGCCTTTCCTAAACTGTCTAAGACCGACCATCATATGTTGACCAAACCTGATGTACCAAAAAATTCAAGACTTGATGACACCAATTAAAACTCCTATCTCATGACAGCACCATCTAGTTGTCATAATACCAAAACTCACCAACCTATCCACATTTGCTCTTGAAGATAGTTATCAAATCATCTATCCACCTAATCCTCTCAATCACCTAACAGACTCACAAACCAAAGAAAGGTTCTCTTAAAGCCATGAGTTAGCCTACCTCTCCTCACCACATCAAAACAACAAAGAAAAACCTACTAGACTCTAAACTATAATAACCTACACCTGTAGACACCAGCAGCAAGAAAATACACATAGACCACACCTAACATCAGCTAACAGCCAGCCAGGACAAACTTCTTCCAAGGACCTAAGCATCCTCAAACAAAATTGACTTAACCAATGCAATATGTGCTCCAACGGTACTTACACACCCTCATTAGAACCTTGATGCATACAACAATAAAAATAGTCCAATGTTGCAGCAACTGTCATGGCTATGCTAATTCCAAAAGTAATACACATTGCAACATCATGCATCAGCATTTCATAAAAGGCCAACAGAAATGGCACATATATGCCCTAATGACAGTCTAACTATCATGAGCTGAACAAACTCACTTAAATCAAGTGGCAGTACCACTGCAAGCCATCATGCTTAAATACTCAAATCAATAAAAAAAAACCTACATGACAGGGTTTAAATCAATCAACAACTAAACCAAACACAATCACAAAGCAATTCACAAGCTCAAAGACAGTATGCCTTTTAAAACATAGATGCAACCCTCTTTTTCATAACCATGCCAAACAACTAAACCAACAACCCTAATGCAAGAACTCAAAAAGCAGGCCTAAGCAAACTTATAGCATAACGACTAGTTCAAGTAGGCACAAATGTAACCTTTTGACATAACAATGCCAACATCCAATCAAACATGCTTTAAATAAGAGTTGTCATTCTATGATAGCAAACATGAGTTAACAAACTCAAACCAAAGATAGCTCTTAACATAACCATTCCAATCTTATACATAACAATGTTGATATCTCTAACAGTCAAAACAATACATACTTCAAATGAACAGGTCACAACCTCATGACAACAAGTATGTCAAACAAAATCAATCATATTTTTACATGAGAGTTACAACTCTTAAGCAAGCATAAATTAATTTCAAAACATGATGCATATCAATGGTAGGGTTTGAAACCACATACCTCTTGTAGACTCCTCACAGCCAGCTAGCAGCAAGATATCCCTCCCTCCTTTGAGCAAGCTTTGAAGTTCCTTTTAAAGCACCAAATGATTTTTGACGACAGTTCTAACAAGTGATGTTCCAGCTGCTTTTTAATGACTTGGATAGTTGGTACAACATAAATATGTGGTGTTCAAGGTGTCAAAGTGATCCAAACTGATCTAGGTAGTGAGTTTTGCTGGTTTATGCAGGAAATCAATGTTTATGGTGTGAGAAGTTGACTTTTTGAGTTATGGTGTTTTTGGCTGGTTTAATGGTTGCAACACCTTCTAAACATGATTTATGGATTGTGTGGATGATTTTCAGGGTGGTTGGATGATTGGAGAAGGTGTTGGTATCAAATTTGCACAAGGCATTTTTTGGTGGTTTTGTGACTTTCTTTACTTTCAAGCAAAGGGGAAAGAGTGAGATCTATGAGTTTCTGGTTTTTAGAGAGCTCTAGCGTGTAGTTTACAATGGCATGAAGCCTCTATTTATAGGCCAAGAGAGGTATTGGGGCAG
This sequence comes from Lathyrus sativus, assembly GCA_963859935.3. Classification (NCBI taxonomy): domain Eukaryota; kingdom Viridiplantae; phylum Streptophyta; class Magnoliopsida; order Fabales; family Fabaceae; genus Lathyrus; species Lathyrus sativus. The sequence continues at coordinate 214,396,543 of OZ012739.1, read as the reverse complement.
ATTTGAAGTTTTGGCCTTTGGAGGGAGATTTTGGAAGAAAATCTATCCAAGATTATATGGCAGTTGAGCATATCAGTTCCTTGGCTCAATGCAGGTCCAAAACTCAAGTGAAATGAAGGACATGAGGTGATTGAAGTGAGCATAGAGTGTAGGGCACTGCAGCTGCAAGACTTTCCTCATAAAGTTTCTCTTTCCTCTTTGTTTTCCTTGAATACTATATTGTCAACTTGCTTGCCACCTTGCAAAGCTCTCAAAATTTCATTCTTTCTGCATTTTCTAACCATCATCCTATCTAAATATCATATTAAGACATGATCCAATGGTTGAGAATGATCCAAGTGGCTGAAAAATGAATTTGTGAAAAAGTGGAAATGGTGCACTCAAGTGTGGAGACCCCAACTTTCTGGATTCATAACTCTCAACTCACAAGGGCTATGGAGGATTTCTAGTACTTTTTGGAAATCCCTCATGGAGCTTTACAACTTTCATGTTTTCATGATCATTAGATTCTAAGTGGAACTAGGTCAAAAATCCCCTCAAAGTTGGCCGAAAACATGATTTGCAAGGCCAAAAACTTAGAATTTTTCTAAGTGTTTTCTCCCTCTTGTGGTGATTTTGATCATAACTCCCAATCTACTCAATTTTTTTCATATGGACCCCTGTGAGACTTTTGTAGGAATTGTTAAGACCTTTTCGACAAGCTTTGAACCAACTCAATTGGATGTGTGGTTAAGAAGTTATGGTCTTTCCCCTTTCAAAACCCTGATTCCCGACTTTTATGATTCTCCCCAATCCTTGATCCAATGGTCATGAAACTTCATGGATAAGTTCAATATGCCATTAGGAACATTTTTTAATCACACTTTAAGGTCAAATTCCTTATGGTCAAGGAGTTGACTTTTTGGTCAACGAAACGATCGATCGATGACTACCGAGTCGATTGTTGACGTTCTGGTTCTTCTGAGGTCTTGAAACTTCTTGAGTGGACTTCACTAAGCCATATGAGCTTCATGGACTATAATTTCATCATTGGAACACCTTTTAAATCAAAAGTCAAACTACAGTTGACTTTTCCTTATTAGAAACCCTAATCGAGAATCCTGAACTGCACTGTCTTTAATCTTTGGGTGACAACCTCAAATTGGATTCATACTTGACCTAAAGGAGTATCTTTGATGATGTGGATATTTGTTTCTTGGAGAATCAATCCAACACATTGACTTATTAAACCGTCAAAACCTCAATTTTTAATGTACGGAACCCTAATTCACCCTTTTTGCCTAGGCAATGTACAGATGAATTGAGTGACCATTACCACTCCACAATGACCTCTGAGGTACTCAACAAGCCTCTAACAATGATAAATATTCATGGACCCCTTGACAACCCTCTGATGGTTCCTTGATACTGATGTCGCACACCTCTCCTTTCTAGGAGTTCAGATATCTTTATGGTGATGACACACATATAACAACCTCTACCAATGCCTCTACTTGAGCTTGTGGTCAATAAGGCTCTCTTCTTAGATAGGACACATACAAACACTTGATCCCCTGTAAGAACTATGCTATGCAAATGCAAGATGCTAAAATGCAATGAAACATAAGCCAAAGATTAAGAAAAAGAGGTTGGTCAAATTTTGGGGTACAACACTGAGCATTTGAGTCGACTCAAAGCCCTGCTTAGGTCGACTCATACAGAGTGAATTTTGAGGATTTTCTCTCAGGGGTGCTCGCGTCGATCATCCGGTCAACTCATACTGTTAGCATTTCTATTTGTCAATTCTAGGCATGTTTGCGTCGATGCATGACTTTGGACCTTACATCTCTATTTGGAAACTCCAAGAACATGAGCAATTGCTCATTAGCCTTGATCAATTTGATAAAAAGGAAGAGAAAGAAAAGAAAAAAATTATGAAAAAGAAGTTAATAGCTCTAAAAGCTTCTTGTACAAAGTCCTCTGTAAAAGAGCTAAGTGATAACGAATTGGGTGATGACGATGATGAAGAAATGAATGAGGATATGAGGCTGTTCGTGAAGCAATATAATCGCTATGTAAAGAAAAATGGTATTCAACATTCCGAAAAGAATCTCGTTAATTTTAGAAGACAAACAAGGTCTTCCAAGAATGAAGACAACAAGGGTAGTAGAGCAAAAGGATCGTGCTATAACTGTGGAAAAGCCATACATTATAAACTGAGATTGTCCATTGATGAAGAAGGACAAAGGGAAGGAAATAAATCATTCACAAAAGAAACAAGGTAAGCATAGAAAAGCTTACATCGCTTGGGAAAGTGATAGTGAGTCATCTGGAGATAATAGTTCAAGTGATGAAGAAGAGTCCGTTAACCTTTGCCTCTCTGCTCATCAAAAGAATTAGAATAAAAAGGTATGGCATGCTAAATACGATAACTTTAGTAAATTGTCTCATTATGACTTACAACATGCTTTTGACACCTTACAACATGAGGCTAAGGAAGCCTTTAAACAGTTGGCCTCGAACAAACAAGTTTTTACTCACTTGGAGAAAAATATCTTTGATTCCGAAAGGGAATTAGAGGCTCTCAAGGCATCCATGGTGGAAGCAACAAAGGTAGATGTTAAGGAAGACAAGATTAAATGGTTAAATTGGGGATGTGATACTTGTCATATTTGGCAAAAAGAGGTTAGAACTCTTAAAGCCAAACTTGATATGGCTCTAGAACCAAAGATCACTTTTACTATTGATAGATCACACTTTAGAAAAAGCATGATTAATCCTTATAAAAAATATACGTATGTGATCAAATATCAAGTTAACAAAAGTGATATAAATATTAACCTCACTTGCTTGTATTGTTGCAAAAAGGGCTATAACATTGCTAAATGTATCTTTAGGAGCTTTTTAGTTCCTAAAGGGGTTTATCAATGGTTTCCCAAATGCAACCAAGATTCCACTCACAACCAAGGATCCAATAAAAAATTGGGTACCTATTTCCTTTGATTGTTTGTGTAGGTACATAGTCTTGAGTCTACAGAGAGAAGATGGGTTCTCGATAGTGGATGCTCAAGACATATGACGGGAGACATATCTCTATTCATTGACCTTGTGACAAAAAAGAAGGGATTTGTAACCTATGGAGACAACAATAAATGGGGAATACTTGGAAAAGGTAGTGTAGGTAACCCCTCGTCTACTACTATCTCTGATGTGCTGTTAGTTGAGGGCCTTAAACACAACCTTATAAGCATTAATCAATTATGTGACAAGGGATATAAAGTGTCTTTTTCAAAAGGTTGCTTCATAATTGAAAATAATGATAAAAAGGGTGATGTGTTTAAAGGCTTGAGGGTGAATAACGTGTATGTGTTTGAATTGAGTGAAGTATCATTGAGTAGCAACAAATATCTCGTTACCATGAGTGAAGACTCATGGTTGTGACATAGGCGTTTGACGCATGTTAATTTTGATTTGCTAAACAAGATAGTCTCTAAGGACCTAGTAATTGGCTTACCCAAAATCAAGTTTTCAAAGAATCACTTATATGATGCGTGCCAAATGGGGAAGCAAACAAGGATCTCATTCAAATCTGAAAACATTGTTTCAACCACGAGAACCCTTGAACTCCTCCATATGGACCTCTTTGGACCATCTAGAATTAAGAGTCTAGGTGGTAACAATTATGGTTTTATGGTTGTTGATGATTACTCTAGATATTGTTGGACTATCTTCTTAGCTAGTGTTGTACCCTAAATTTTGACCCTTAGATCTTCACCATTCTAGGAGCATCATCATTTGTTTATCTAACCTTAACCTATTTCAAGTTTTTCTTTGTCAAGATACAGGTGTGTTGCATCGCTGCGAAGAGGGCCCGACAATGACAGAAGAGTCGCCACCGTTCGTTATTTATCCCAAAAGAGGGAAAGGAAACGATCAGAGAAAACTTAGATAAAATGGGAAAAGATAGGTCATCGCAACCATATCTCGGGTTCGGGAGTCGATTACGCAAGGGGAAGGTATTAGCACCCCTCACGTCCTTCGTACTCGACGGGATCCACACTTTGTTGTCTATCTAAAAGGGGTTTATCTATCTAGCTATAGGCCACAGGGACAAAAGAAAAGAGAAGAGACTTGATAGAGCATCGCTGCTCTATGCCTACGTATTCCCTCGTGCAATGGGAAAGTCAGAGTCAACGTAGTTTGGCTAACTAGGGGCGGAGGTGAGGGGAAGGTTGCTCTCCAAGACATCGTCGTCTTGTGCCTACCTATTCTCATCTGGTATGAGAAATCAGAGCAAACGTAGTTCGAGCTAATGAGAACACCGGTTGGTTCAAATGTTTTAGGCCCGAGTAGGGTTAAAACTTAGTTCTAGTAGTTAGGTGTATGCAACTCGACCATTGGAGATTTAGGCGTTACCTGTTTGTGGTAGAACCAAGAGTTAACAAAGCTCTCCTTATGAAAAAGGTTTTCCAAATTAAGATCCCGAAGGATAAAAAGGTTTGAAGTTTGTTTTTGTGTTTTTTAGAGAAGAAATGCATTGATTATTGTTTGTAATTCATGTTGAACTAAATACTATGACTTAGGAGCGAATGCGTCGCATATCGTCCTAAGGACGTACACTAAACACTCTAAGAAATTGAGAGGAAGCCCCCCAATCACCATTTCCCAAGTACTTAAGGCTCGTAACGTACAACAATCCTTAACCTTTATTAGATGTTTTGAGAAAGTTTGAAGATGAGAAGAGAGAGACACTCTAAAGGGAGACTAAGACTCAACCTAATATTCTCATATGAAGTGCACCTATGATTGGGATAAAAGGGAATGCTAACTAATGTTATCATGCATGGGTTCAAGTCTAAGGTCTATCATTATCTCTCTTGAACAAGGGAGATTAGAGGTCCTAAGGGAACATGGAAAAGAAAGACAAAAAGAAGAAGAGGATAGCAAGCACAAATGAGAGAAGAAAAGAATGCAAACATGCAATGCAACACAAAGATGAAGAGGGAGGAAAAAGGTGCGGGGTAACAACCACCACAAGCACATCTCAACCTCTTTAAGAAAATAAGAACATGCAAAAAAAATAGGAAGAAGGTAGGGAGGAACAAAGTGTGGGGCAGTAGCCTCCACAAGCACATCTCAACCTCAAGCAAGCAAACAAAAGCAACAATGCAAATGATCATCGCTTTGAACCATATCCATAACCATGCATTCAAGTGGAAATCGAACGCGAATCTAAGCAATCATGATTAAACAATCAAGAACAGCGACATATATCCAAAACATCTCACTCCTAATGCATCATACTGATCCATGAGAATTTAAAGTGAAATGACATCAAAACAAGCATGAAAAATAGCAAAACAGGCCTGCTGGCACAATGTTAATTGATTAACACCAGGGGTTAATCGATTAACCACTTAAAAATGTTGGAAAATTTGAATATTTGCATTGGTTAATCGATCAAACAATTGGTTAACCGATTAACACTGTATCAACAGCAGAAAATAGCAATTCAGAAGCACTTTTCAACAACTTATCCAATGTGCGATCATTCCAATGATCATACAATCAATTAAGCACGAAATTAAACCAGAAGTCAGTGATCTAATCAATATGTAAACATATTTAAACAACAAGATCACAAATCACATGGATCGAATCAACCAAAAGTCAATCAAAAATGAAGATCCACATCGAATATGCAAAATAAGCTTGAAATAACAACAGATCTAGAATTCCAACCTACGAAGTTGAGAATTGCTTCAGTAATTGTTGATTCAACTTCAATTGATTAGATCCAAGCAAGAAATCCGAAAATCCTTCAAGATCCAATTGAGCTCTTGTGATAGAAGTGAAGATCCACCAAAATTAAGCAAGAATTATCCAAATAAGCTCCTCCAAACCAACTTCAAAATTCAGATCCAAACTTGCACGAAAATTGAATGGAAAAATGGAGATGATGATGATGAAGGATGAAGGTTTAGCTCTTAGAAATCAATGATTCCAATGGAGAATCAAAGAATTCAAGGTGAGAAGAGCTTTGGTAGAGGTTTTGGGAGTGAAAAGTTGAGAGCAAAATTTAGAGAATGAGAATGAATTATGAAGTGAGAATGAAATTATGAGGATTCTCCTTGTGAGGTTTGGAGCAAATCATTTAAATACCCCTTAGGTTTGGATCCAAATGAGGTTTAGAGTGTGGTTTGTGAAAGTTGGTTTGGAATTAGTAGTGGAAATTTGGGGGGAAAATGAAATTAACCAAAATTTGAAGTGGTTCTAGATCCTTCTTAAGTGTAAAATCAGTTCACAAGTGATCAAAATTGGACCCCAAAGTAACTTGGAAATTCAGGTGCAGAACAGAAATTTGCACTAGTTAATCGATTAACCATATGGGTTAACCGATTAACACCTTCAAAAATTCAAATTTGGCCTGATTTTGCTTTGGTTAATCGGTTAACCAATTGGTTAATCGATTAACACCTTTAAAATTTGAATTTTGGCGCCTTTTGGAGGGAAATCTGCACATTTGCCCATTTTCATCCGTTTTGAGCCCCATGAAACATCTGATGCTTGCTTTTGAATATTGTCACTGTGAGAATGCTTGAATTAACCTGAGTGCTACTTCTTGAGCTGAAAATTATCCTGCAAAATAAAATAAAATCGACCGCTCGATCGCTGGGCAAAATAAATGTTGGAGCCTCCAATGCTCGTTGTTCAGTCTTTTGCGCTAAAAAGAGCCCTGAGCCACAGAAACGCCTTGATCCCATGCCTCAAGAACAAATGCTATGATATGCAGAAATGCAAAAATGCAGAGAAACAAAAGCCAGGTAAAGAAAAGGTTGGGAAAATTTTGGGGTACAACGAGGTGAATTAGGGTTCAGTACAACCCAGAATCAGGGTTTCGATGGTTTGATCAGTCAATGTCTTGGATTTATTCTCCATTAAACAAGTATCAACATCATCAAGGATACTATATTGGATCAAGTATGAATCCAATTTGAGGTTGTCACCCAAAAAGGAGAGCAGTGCAGTCTAGAATCCCCGATTAGGGGTTCTGATCAGGAAAAGTCAGCAGTGGTTTGACTTTTGATTTAAATGGTACTCCAATGGTGGAATAATGGTCCATAAGGCTTATATGACTTAGTGAATTCCACTCAAGAAGTTTCAAGACCTCAGAGGACCTGGAACACTAGTAGTCAATTTGGGGTTCTCCGATCGATCGATTCGTCTGACCAAAACGTCAACTCATTTACCAAAAGGGTTTTGACCAAAAATTGAAGGTAATAATGTTCATAATGTTATATAACATCTAGTCATGAAGTTTTATGACCATTGGATCAAGGATTGAAGAGTAATCGAAAAATTGAGAAATTAGGGTTTTGAAAGGGGCAAGACCATAACTTCTTAACCACACATCCAAATGGAGTGGTTCAAAGCTTTTTGGAAAGGTCTTGACAAGTTATAAGAAATTTCAAAAGTGACCTATATGCAAAAAATGAATATATTTGAAGTTATGATCAAAATCAATGCAAGAGGGGAAAACACTCAATAAAATTTCATAGTTTTAGCACTTTACAAGTCATGTTTTCAGCCAACTTCAAGGATGTTTTTGACCTAGTTCCACTTGGAATTTGAAAATTACCAAAACATGAAAGTTGTAGAGCATGATGAGGGCTCTCCAAAAAGAACAAGAACTCCTCCATAGAATTTGTGAGCTAGCAGTTTCGAAGGAGGCAAGTTGGGGTCCAAGCAATTGAATGCACCATTTCAATTTTGTCACAAACCAACTTGCCAACTACCTAACTCATTCTCAAACATTTGATCAATTATTGGTATAATATTTAGAGGATATGATGAGTGGAAATTAAGAAGGAGTGAAGGATTTGAAAGGAATGACAAGTTGGCAAAGCAAGTTGAATTATTTTAATCAAAAAATCAAGAGGAAAGAGAAACTTTTCATGGAAGAAATCTGCAGCATCAACTCCCCTAGTCCCTAGCCACACTTCAGTCACTTCCATTACCCTCATAAAACTTGTCTTGTGCATCACAATGAGTTAAGAGCATTGAAAATCAGCTGCACCAAGATCTTGGACATATTTTCTCCAACTTTCCCTCCAAAGGCAAGAACTCCAAACCTGTCCTTACTATTGATCCCTTGACTTTTCCTATAAATAGCATAGCTCCTATGCATCATAAACACACAATAGCAACCAAGAAACCATCCACAAACACTCTCCATCATCAGTTGCAAACCTTCTTGCAAAACAAGCAATTTGTGCCAAGTTCACCAAAACTGTCTTGGACAGAACTCACCACAAATCAATTTCCAACCATTCCACATCCTTATCAAAACTACACACAAGTTTCAAATGATCCCCTAGAGCTGTCTACACCACCATTTGCACCAGAAACCATTCCTTTCTCAAAGTCAACCTCTAAAACCAAAAAAAGTTAACATTCTGCATCTTTCAAGCCATAAGTCATTACAGATCATTTACAACTCTTCTAACACCTCTAACACTTCATAAATAACATATAGAAGCTTTCCTAATCAAGTTTGCACTTTTGTAACAAAGATTGGACCATGTTGCTTTGTAAAATCATGGATTTTTTAGGTTTTCTTCAATTTTTCAAGCCATTATGTGTGACAGTGGAGTTGTGGATCATTGGAGTTGCTTTTCATCATTCAAAGACCATTTTCAGACTATAGCAAAGTAGCAAGGACCTCTGGTTTTCTTATTTGACAAGGTTGCTTCAAGAGGTAAGCCTAAATCCTTGAAACTTGAAATTTTGCTTTGCATTTCACATGCCATGTTGAGTTGTAATCAAAACTTTTTTCTAGACATTGTTTGAACATGTTATATGTGTGCTATATTTCATTTATGAACCACCATTTACACCAGAAATTGTAATTTCTTGACTATCCAAAAAGCTGGTCAGAAACTAAGCCCAACTAGGTCATCATGTGCATGTTGATTCCAATACGCCAAACTATGTGTGCATTTTCTGATTTCTGTTGAGCCAATCACTATAAATGATGTATGTGTGATGTTTTCATACTTGTTTCATCAAACCTTGCTCTGTTTGGGACTGTCCATATGCTCATGCTTTTGCTTGTGACCAAAGTTGCCTAAAACAATGATGCTATTGAATTTTTCAGTGAGTGTATTGTATGGAAAAACAAATTGTACCATTGAATTACTTGTTTAAAAACACACAATTTTCAATTTTTTCACTCCATTTGGTTAAGAATTGACTGATTTCCATCCTTCATGCAAATGACCTAAAATTGGTGATCTTGTCTTGCCCTAGTTTTCCCCCCATTGGTGCACTAACTTTGAATGAACATAACTAGCTCATTTTTTATGATATTGATGCCATTATTTTTAAACACTACTCCTTATCATGTCTAATTTCATTGTGTGAAGAAATAATTCAAGGATCATTATCCTAGAAAAACTTTGATCCACTTGAAAAGCATGTGTTTTTAGGGTTTTCACCATGATGTTTGTAAGCTTTTCCAACTTGAAACTTGATTTTCCTTGTGATATTGATCTTGTATGATCCAAATATGTTTGTTAACATGTTTAAATGCTCAAGTTTGTTTGAATCATTGTCTTACCATGTTCATACTTGTTTTTGTGAATGTATACATGAATCATGAACTTTTAAACTTCATCTGTAAACTTTGCCATGATTCTTGATGTTGTGACCTTTTGAACATGTTTTCCGTGCTTCTTTCTTCTTGTTTATGTGACTTGTTAGGACCATAACATGCTAGGATTTATGTTTTGTCTTGGTTGTTACCATGAACATTGCTTTGTTTTCTCCTATTGAAACCATGAACTTATGTTTTGTTGATTGTAATTTCTTTGCCTTTTCATATTGTCACATGATTATCTTAATCTCTTTTGGTTGTTACCATGCTTCATGACTTCATCATGTTAAATGTTGTCACACTTAGTCTTAATGATTCATGTCCCATGTTTGGTTTAAGTTGTAACTTATATGCTTGATTTTTACTTGTTCATGTTTATCTCTGTGTGTTCCTTGATGTTGTAACATCTTTAACATGATACCATGTCCTTACCTTACTTTTTATGATTTCTTGTTAGAACCATAACATCATTATGGTTGAGTCTTGCTTTGAAAGTCACCTTTGGACTTGTATGATTCCTCATGAACTTTGAACTTCTTACTTGAACTGTTGTAACATTTCTTGTATGTTTACTTATACTTGATTGTCATCAATATTGGTCTTATGATGCTAAATTTGACATCCCTTAATCCATGATATGCTTCCCCCAAGTTATTACTTGTTGCACTTAAACTTGTTTGAACTACATGTGTTTGTCTTGATGTTTGTTACCTCACTACCCTTCATCTTTTTTAAGATGCTTAAAGTTGGTTTTTACCTTGTATAGTTGGTCTTGTAAGAACCCCTACCATGTTCCCACTCTAGATATTGTAATATCTTTGTGCATCATTGGTTGTAACCATTTGACTTGATTGTAATCTCTGCTTGATATTGTCATATGCTTGCATCTTTTGTTTGGTTGTTACCATACTCTTTTATATGTTCATCATGTATGAATGAATGCTTATGTATGCTTTTAACTTTGTTAAGTTATTTACCCAAGTGATGGAACTTGTTAATTCTCATCCAGTTGCCTTGTTGTTTCCCCTTTTCCAAAGGAAAGTCTCTCTATTGACCCTTGGGTCATAAACAGGTCATTACCCCCTCTTTGACTTTGTTAAGTCACTTTGAACCTTTACCTAGTTAAGTTAGAACCTACAAGCCGTTAGACTTTGATTTAAGTCCAAAAGACCTACCCCTTGTTAGGAGTACCCTTCATTAGAAATTTAAGATAGAGTTTGTTAACTCTATGTAAGAATCATTGTCATGATTACTTGCTTCCCCCTTGACTTTTGTCAAAGTCAATCATCTTGAGTGTGCAACTTAGAATAGAGAGTTTTGTTAAACTCTATACAAACATTATTATGTTTGTTCCCCATTGAACCTTGATCATAATCAAGTGTTCATCTATCCTTAGTGAGGTGAACTACGGTTGCTCTGATTCTATCCTAGTTAGGATACGTAGGCAAAGGATGCAATATCTTTGCGAGCAAACTTAGAACTATCCTTAGGTCTTTACCCAAACTCATACCCTAAACCTTACACCCAATCCCAAACCATAGCAAATATTTAGCAAGTATATCATACAAACAAACAAAAGGTTCCTGTAGAGTACTACAGATGTTTAGGATGTGAAATACCTACCATAGGCATAACCAACCCCCGATCCCCGATCTCTTAGCATTGTTGTTACAATGCGCAAAAGGTATTTCTTTCTTTAACCTTTCCTTTGGATAAATCAAAGTTCGGTTGTGAATTTAATGAATTAAGATTCAAGTTAATCAATAGCTTGGTATCACAATTCTCATCGAAACAGAAATGGCGACTTCACTGGGGATACTTTACTTAAGCTTGAGGGTTTAGCCTATTTTGTTTATTCGTATGTTATATTTGTGAATATTTGCTTACAGGTATATTTGTAAATATATTTGTTTGTGTGTTGTGGACATTGAGAGCTTTGAGTAGTGAGATAAATCCTAACCTGGATTTGAGTGACACATGAGATAGGATCAATAGTTGGGTTGTTCGGAGTAGTCCTAATTAGTCTGACATACGATGTAATCACACTCAGTGGAGACCTCCTTGAGATAATTAATAATGCATGAGTTGTCGTGTATTCATTAATTGTTTCAACCCGAGAGTCTGTGAAGCTGAGGACCTTTAGTAACACTTCTACCCCACTTGGCCTTTTTAGGACGTAGTGCGGAAACTGTTAGGGAGTAGTCCCTCAACAGTTGTCACGTGATGCTACACTTAGACGAGTTTATCTTGAGAATATTGTTGACTCACGTAAGTAGTTGCGTTGGTTGACAATATCTGAAGGATTTACTATGACTTTGGGAACTTTGATAGAACCCGTTCGGCAGGTACAAATAACTCATAGTAAAAATCCTTGGGGATGGGTAGACCTTTTGGCTCCATGATTTGACCTTGAGCTTAGGGAGCCTTGTGTGTGTATATGCATTATGTTTGTGAATTCCCAATCATGGCATTTCATTTTGCAACTGGTTTTGTGAAGCTCAGTTGATCTCTTTATGCAAAACCCTAGATATATCATGGATATCGGAACAAGGAACACCAAGAGATACAATTTCAAGAAGCCTGATACATTCGAGTTGAGAAAGCTAGGGACCATGGTGTCAGATAAATTTGGAAAAAGACTAGTCAGGACAGGGATGGAAGAAAGGATCCTTAACACTTTGGTTCAGTTGTATGATCCATTGTATCATTGCTTTACTTTTCCCGATTATCAGTTTATGCCGACTTTGGAAGAGTATGCCTACTATGTGGGAGTCCCTGTGAAGGATCAAAAACCATACAGTGGATTAGAAAGCTTACCATCACCGAAAGAGATATCATATGCTCTTCACCTTGAAGTATCTGAATTTAAAGCTCACCGTGCCACCAAAAACGGATTAGAAGGTTTCCATTCAGATTTCCTAGTCAAGAAAGCTGCCTACCTTGCTAAAGAGGGGAGCATGGATGCATTTATAGCAATATTAGCTATGTTGATCTATGGACTAGTATTGTTTCTCGAAGTCGAGGAATTCGTCAATTTCCCTTCTATTACCATATTTTTAAGTGGAAACCCTGTGCTCACCTTGTTAGGAGATGCTTATCACTTAATTCATCATCTGAGACTTCAAGGAAAGGGGGCTATTCTTTGTTATGCACCTCTGCTGTGCAAATGGTTCGTCAACTACTTGCCGAAAACTGACGCTTTCGAAGAGAATCCCAATGGATGGAGATGGTCTAAGAGGATAATATCTTTAACACAAGATGATATTCATTGGTACCATCCTGGCTATGATAGAGGAGTCTATTTTGATCAGTGTGAAAGCTTTCCAAATATGCCACTCATTGGAGTAAGAGGAGGGATCAACTACAATCCAACTTTGGCTAGACGTCAGTTTGGTTTTCCGATGAAGGACAAACCCACCAATGTGCTCTTATCCAGTTTCTTTGATCTCAACAATGAAGTAGAAGAAAAATACAAGGAACAACATAGTTGATGCTTGGGAGAACATCCAGAAAAAGACAAAAGCAAACCTGGGAAAAAGAAATTGTGTAGCTTTTGAACCATTTACTCAATGGGTCCAATCTAGAGCAAGAGATTTGAAGATGCCATATCTCCCAGAAAAGAACGCGCAGATTGTTATCGCGTCGTTATCCTATGCCATTCCCGTTGAGAAGATGGAGGAATACCAAGAATTACTTACAAGTGCTCAGCTTGAGAGGGATACTTGGGAAGGAAAGTATCATGCGCTTTCTTTTGAAACAACAAGGCTCATCAGAAAAGTACAGGAAAAAGATGAATTGATAGATTGGCTTGAACGAAGAGTGATTGATGGGGAATCAACAAAGGAGAATTTATTTTTCTCTAGTATAAAGCCCACTCAAAGCATTCATGAATACTCAAATATCCCTCCAACCTCTGGAGCCTGGAAAGGAATATTGGATAAATTGGTAATGGAGAATGCAATTCTGAAAATGTTGAAGAGGCCTCGCGTCTGAAGTTCTTAGTTCAGGCCGTGGAATCTAGTTTCTCGATGTAATTTAGGCTTTTTGAATTGTGTCTCAAAAGTTGAAACTATTTCCAATAATGAATGAAATGAGAGTTTGACACAATTGATCTTCTGAGATTTGTAAAACCAGTCGCATTTGCATTGCATCTTTACATTTTACTAATCATTCAAGGAAATTCAAAATTTTCTTTTGCAGACATTGATATGGAATGATGAAGCAGGTTCTCACTTCCAATCCTAAGACTAGGTAACCTCAGAATCTTGGCAGGCCTTGTAAGGAATCCTGCTGCTTTCATTTTAAGGTACGGAGATCTCCTACCACTACTCAACATTCGAGTCAACAAAGACATGCTGCAAGCACTCGTCGAGTTCAATGTTCCAGTATATCATTGTTTTATCTTCCCATATTTCTAGTTGCTCCCAACAATAGAAGAGTACTCTGCTTACTTAAGGATCCCTTTCACCTTCAAAGTTTATTATGGGAAACCAAGAAGAAGATACCTTGCTAAGGCACTACACATCAGGCTAACCGAGCTGCCCGCTGAATTGGTAACTATGAGTGGTTTCTCTGGAATGGAAGCAAGACCATTCATGGAGATGGCTGAATTTCATTACGATAACTGAAATCTGTGAATTTTTGAGGCAATCTTAGCATTCTTAATCTATGGTTTGTATCTGTTCCCATGTTGTGACGAATTCATCAGTGAAGAGGCCATCCGGCTCTTCATCATCAAGAATCCTGTGAACACTCTGCTGGCAGATACATATATCAGCATCCATCGTCGAAAGGTGTACGACCTTGGGCATTTCTCATGTTGTACGGCTTTTCTCAGCAAGTGGTTTATTTCTCACTTGCCCAGAACTCAAGTCCTTTGGAACTTCCCCAACAAAGAAGCATGGGTTGAAAAATTATTAACCCTCAGGCCCCATGATATCAACTGGTATGATACCAGGATCAGCGGTGTCATTATGATTCCGAGCTGTGGAGATTTCTCGAACGTACCCCTCATTGGTACTAAAGGAGTAATCAACTACAATCCAATCCTTGCTCGCCGCCAGCATGGATACTCAACAGGACCAGAGCCATTGCCGGATATGCTAAGAGCCTATTTTTATGAAAAAGGCAGCATTGAAGAACTTGAAACTCAAGCTAGTTTTGCTTGGCGTCATCCTCTTCTACAAGGAGAGACCCCAGAAGAGAATGTAAGCTGTTTTACCATAAGGGCCTATCTACTTTGGTCAAAGGAGATAACCTTGACAATGTTTTATGCTCATACTTACGATATCACTATGGATCCCGAGGTTCCTATACCTAGGTGTTGCACCCTAATTTTTGACCATAAAATCCCACCTCTTTTTGCGCATTTTTCTATTATTGTTTGACTTTATTTTATTTATGTTTTTACGACTAACCAAATTGTGCAGATGCAGAGTGGAGATATTTTTCTTGCTCATTATTAAATACGTCAAAGACGTAGGTCATGTCTCGAGGAAGCAGAGATTCAGATTGATTTTACATTTGAGGGTTACATTGGACTTGGCAAATTATTAAGAGAATTCTAGGACAAAAATCTCATATGATACCAGGATGGTCGATTATTGAGGATATTCGGAATCAGATGCAAGGAGCAAATTTATGACAAATATGGAGTTTGTGATCAAGGTTGGCATGTCTACCCTCATTACGAGCTACCAAGGATTTGAGAGTTAGATAGCTAGAAGTTTGAATCCCTAATGCAAGAGGGTGGTTCCCTTTTTGTTCTTTTGAATGCTGGTCGTTTGTGTTTGGAAGCATTGAATTAAAAGTTTCATCGAATTAAACCCAATTTGAGTGATAATTAAGGTCTCAACCACATAAAGAAGGAAGAAAAGCCATGCATTCATTTCTAAATACATACAGGGAGCATTTCCATACAAGGCACTAATCCATCTTGACTTATTTTATCCAAGCCGAGAAATATGATAATGACAACTTTGAGGCAATTCCAAAGGTTAAAAGCATACTCAATGTACATGCCTTTGGTACTGAGACCAATTAAAAAATACTAAGACCACTACTTAAGGTTCAATACAAGATGCATTTAGCTACAGAAGGTCCCTTTTAAACCACAAGGCCAGCTTTCAAGACCCTCGTTGTGGTGCGTAGCATAAGCCTTATAATTATCGAGGATTGACGAGGATGGCAGTAGAAGAGATCGTGCTGACTTTGAATACCCAAGCAGGACCTTATACCTTGCTCTGTGTGCTGAGCATGATCCAAAGTCGTCTTCCCAATGCGCCGTAACTACACCTGTTCTCTGGCATACTCACAAACCTGAAACAGTAATAAGAAATCAGGCTGTTAACGATCAAGTTATCATGGAGCATATGTTATCAGTTAATACTTTGTGGTTTCTCCAACAATACGGCAAAGCCAGCAGGGGCATCATGCCCATTCTAAAGATAAACAAAAACTCTTGCAAATGCTGTTCCTATCATTGAAAGAGCACCATCAACATCAGCAAGCTTTGCAGCAGCCATTGCAGTATCCCAGAATCAGCACTATTACCGAAGAATTTTCCTATCAGTTCACGTCAGCTTTCACAAATATTAGAGTGAATTGTCAGCTAAAATATGAACAGATTGAGAGAAGAAAAAGCTACCACAGAAGACGAGTTCAAAGTAAAGCCGAAAGTCAAGTAACATACGTAAGCTGAGAGGGTCATGCTCGTCGCGCCAGCTCCAAAATTGTTTGCAAGTGAGAGTTGGTTTGCTGTATTAGAGTTCTCCAAGATGATGTAACCACACAAGTTGATGGTAGGCTACAGATATGTGGTACGGTTGACAGTTGAGCTATATTCAGTGTGCTTCGGAAACCTGGCAAGCATAGAACACCACTTTGAATGCAACTCGTAAGGGACAATTCACCGTCATCCAGTTAAGAACCAGCACAAGCTTCCCTTTCCTGCAATGTATCAAGATTTCTTTTAAACCAACACAACACCAGCTTGAGCAACATCACTGCAAAAATGCAAAATAGAAGAATAAGGGAAGTGATTAGATTAGGAGCATGAGTGGCTCGAGGGTAACCAAACCAAATGCGGAAAGAAAGATCGCAATAGACCCTAGCTTGACTTGTTACCATTGGTTCTACATCATTGCCCGCTGCACTACTTTTTCCTGAGGAAAGCAACATGACCCTTGCGGTTCCTTGTGCAACTCCAATCGCGTGTAAATTCGCACATAGTACGCAGCCACAACCTCACGTTAAACTCCCTTTCTAGCAAACCCGTTCAAATGTCGTGACTTGCAAAGAGAACCAGAGTGGACAAGATCAATATCTTCGGACATCTCCAACGACTGAGCACGAGTAACAAGCAACACAATCAATGCATGGTCTACGACAATATTCGACCTGGTGAGCAAAATTGGAAAGAACCATCAGGGTTCAAACCACTGTGGTATCATTCCCTGCAACAGAAATAGAGTTAATCAGCCAACAAGTCATAGCCAATAAACATATTGGTTAGGAATTTTCAGAAGTGAATTAAACCGCATAGTTACAAAGATGAATCAGGATTCCTCTCACCAGTTTTGGAGCAGCAGTCTCCTCTTGCATCTCTATCTGAAGTGAGTTGATCCAGTTATGGAGCGGGGATGAGTTCAAGCATCTCTTGCAATATTCCAATTGCATCTCTACCGCCCCAAGCTCAGAGGGCGAACATAGGCAAGTCGAGGGACAGATTACGAACCAAATAGCCCTTGAACCCCAATAACTTTAGATTTTTACGAGAGCGAAGAGCCCACACCTCTACCCTGCATATGTTAAAAACGTGGAATTGTTATTAACGATGAAGTCTGAATGATTTGGAGAGATTTGGTTACAGTTAGTACCATAATGAAGGAACATCAGCACGACCAGCGTTTCCATATCAGCTACAAATACCAACAGGGATAACACACCAAACCACCCAAGTCAATAACCTGTCATGCCACGCACCAGCAAGAGCAAATAAAGCCTACCACATTAAACCTGCGAACCGAAACGCAATGGCAGTCAAATATTATCTCCGCATCAACGGCTTATAGGAAAACGAGAACCTGACTGGAACATCTCGATATGCAAGTGTTAAGTGCTTACCTTGGAGTTGAACAATACAAAAGAGATGATTTAGGGTCACTTGCTTTCTCTGAAAGGGAGTCTTCCATGGCAAGGCTTGAAAGCTGCCACTAGCACCACCGACACCTGAACAAGAAGAAGATTTGCAGAGACATTAGCTGAGAGCAGCTACTCCTCCACCTACTGCAGCACCAGTTTTCTTTTTCGTGAAGTTTTTTCCAAAGCATCAAACACGGGCCCCTCCCTTTTGGACTTCTAATTCAACAGCTGGCCCAACAATTTGTGTGTTTCCCGCACCTGCCAAAGCCAGAAATCAAGTTAGCAAAATCAATCAGAGGATATTCCACAAAGATTCAGAATATCCCATCCAAATCCCCAAGCATTGAACCTGGACAGACAACTTATTAAACGAGATCGACGCATTAAAATCTATTTTAACAAAACGCTCAACAAAATTGGAACAGAAGAGGAAACTTTTCAAATTGGGTTCCAATCAGCATTAAAATGATTAAAAAGCATTCAATCAGACTTTAATCCCCCTTTGAGGCCTATATAAGAGACGAAGGTGAAGAGGTATTTTTGAAAAAAAAACCCTAGCGATACAAAGACGGAAAATTCACACAAACAATTCCCGTAAACCATAACCTCGGAGATTAACAACCATACAGAGTTCCACGAAGTCCTTAAAGATCGAAAATCAGAAGAGATAGAACTTATCTTTCCTCCTCAATGCGAGATCACTCTCACCATTGCCGAAAACCGCCGCGAGATCGCCTTCAAGCTCTCACACCGCCGTCGTCGCCCGAGCCTCTATCGCATCTGATCAACCGCTACACACAGACTTCGGTACACTCTAAGCTCTATCCACATTCTTGTTTTGTTAATGCTTTCGTTTTGATTTCAGGTGGGGAAGTGAAGAACGAGAGTGAGGCGGAGAGAAGAAGAACGACGATGAGAGGGATTTGGGGGGGGGGGGGGAATTTAGGGTTTTTCTTATTTTGTTTTTGTTTACTTTTATTAAAATGTATAATTACTGCACACTAATCACTTACACCACTCACACACACAAATCATTAACCACCCTAATCAAATTTTTTTTTATCGTTAACTAATTAACTAATCCCCCTTTTAAAAATAATTTAGTAAACCTGTTTTTGAATAAATAAATTATATATCTCTTTTATGCTAAAGAAAAAGGTAATTTTTTAAAATAAATGTTAATAACGAATTTTTCTTTATAATTTAAATAACTTCTATCTATTTATAATAACAAAAACTTTTTTAATTGGAGAACTTTTCATATAAATCATCACACAAAATTATGCCTTACTATTTAATTAGCTAACTTTTATTCTATAAAATTTATTTTCATCAATTTAATAACCCTTTAGTTAAATATTTATTCACTATAATAAAATAAAAAATCTTTTATAAATAAACCACACATACATGCTAATTTATTTATTTGAATAAATTATGAGTATTTAATCGACTTTTAAAATAAATAATAAAAACTCTTTTATCCTATAATCAACATATTTTAATAATAAGTAAATTATTCTTTCAGATAATAAAATATAATCAATCCAACCTCTTTACTAAAAACAAATCAATCGTTTAAAATCAATTAACATCGTACAAATCAATTGTGCACTCACGACACATGCACCTACACCATAGCGCTTTCATGCGTATTTACATTTATCGTTATCTGCTTTATCTTATTCACAATGCACACCCACTCACTCAGCGCTTTCATGCGTTCGCGTATGGTTTATCTTTTTGCAATTTATCTTTACCGCAAGTCATTATATCTCATTGCATTCCGTCCAAAGGAAAAACCTACACATAATTCAACGTTGTGTGTAGTTGCACTTCATATGCATCATATTCCCCATTGATCCTTGATTCTTCAAGTTGATCACTTAAGTTTAGGACCTACCCCATAGGAAGGACCTTGTCTTAATCTTTACAACTTAGACAAACAATTAAACACAATACAACTTTTTTCAAACACAATAGAGAATAGATGTTAATCATCTTAAGTGAGATATAATCTCCACCCCACAACAATACAATCAAACATGTAGGGACTTTGCCTTAAGAACGACAAAGGCATACTTGGCGACCATCCGAGTATTTAAGACCTTTCTTAAGACGATGCAAAGACCATTTCCTACAACCCCTATTACATTTGTGGTGGTTATCTCTCCCTTAACATGAAGACTCGTCTCTTCTCCTAAACCCAATCAAAACAACTACCCTAAACCCGTAGGAACTTTGACCACAGTCAAAGGTCTCCTCTAACCCTTTAGGGTGAACTACAACATACTCTGATTCCACTCTCGTAAGGATATGTAGGCACAAGGTGCGATGCCTTATCGAGTATACTTAGATATAAACCCCTAGGGTCTTTTATCCTTTAAGCAGATAACACATAGCAGTAAACAACATAAAATAAGAGGTTCCTGTAGAGTACTACAGAAACTTAGGATGCTAGTACCTTCCCTAAGTTTAACCAACCCCCGAACCTAAAACAATCTAGCTTGCATTTGCATTGCATTGTGGGAATTTCGATCTTTATCCCTTCCTTTGGACAAATCAAAGTTCGGTTGCAAAATGAATTAACGATTCAAACTAATCAATAGTTTGGTATCAAAATTTCACCGCTACAGAAATGGCGACTTCACTGGGGAACATCTCTAGTGGGTTTCCCTATCTTATTTTATTACTGCTTTTCATATCTGCTTACTTGATTATGTGTTTACATGTTTTCTCTTTGGGGTTATTATCCTTGAGTGGTGAGATAAAGTTCTACACCCGAACTTGAGAGAAATTAAGATAGGATGGTGATATATTCGATAAGGCTTATAGGGAGTGGAATCCCTACTAAGTTGAATCGAGAATCACGCTCAGTTGAGGCCCTTTCGAAATAGTACTGTTGAACGATCAATCGTGAAGACACTCACTACTTTCGACTTTGGAGCCTATGATATTGAGGACCGTAGTTACCTTAACCCAACTTCGGCCTTTATTAGGACGTAGTGCGGGACTATGAGGGGGTACCCCCGAAATAGTGCTACGCGATGCTACACTCAGAAGAAGTTCTCTTGAGAATATTATTAACCCTCGAGTACTTGGGAAGTTGATAATATCCGAAAGATGGGCTAATGACTTTGGGAACCTTCTTAGAACCTTGTTCTGCAGGTACAAACAACCCTTAGTCCTTAAACCTTTGGGAAGGGTACACCTTTGCTCCATGCTCGTTGCAAACCTAGGGCACCCCCTTTGTTTGTTTATCTTTATTGTCCTTATGTGAATACTTGTGTTTGCTGCATTCATATAACATCATTCTGCATTGGACTTCATGGGATTTACTTTCGTTTATGAACATTGTAGGTCACTATGACTTCAGATAAAAGACATACTGTGAAATATACTTTTAAGAGTCCCAAATTGGATGACCTAAAGAAGTTGTGGGGTTTCATCGAAGATCAAGAAGGATTCAAGACCAAGTATGGGAAGCTGATATCCTTGTTGGGTTGCTCAGTGAATGAAGGACTTCTTGCCACTCTACTACAGTTCTATGATCCTCTCTACCATTGTTTCACCTTTCCAGATTTTCAGTTGCTACCTACATTAGAAGAGTATTCCTTTTTGGTTGGTCTACCGGTCCTTGAGGAATCTCCTTTTCCCTTCTTGGAAAAGGACCCTGATGAGAAAGATATTGCTAAAGCTCTCCGTTTGAAGGTGTCCGGCGTCAAAGCCAACCTAGTCACTAAGGATGGAACTCTTGGTTTCAAGACAGGTTTCCTAATCGAGAAGGCCTCATTCTATGCTGATTATTCTAATAAGGCTTCGTTTGAGACGATCTTTGCTTTGCTTGTTTATGGACTGTTTCTATTCCCAAGTTTTGAAGGTTTCATTGATCTCAAAGCATTCAAGATCTTTATGAAGAACAACCCAGTACCAACTCTGTTGGGAAATACATATCACTCTATACATCTCCGAAACCTTCGTGGTGGAGGGATGATTACTTGCTGTGTACCTTTACTTTACAAGTGGTTTATTTCGCACTTGCCGAAGTCTAGCTCTTTCACAAACATTGGCAAAGAGCATTGGTCTCCAAGGGTTATGGCTTTGACCCATTCCAACATTGATTGGTACAGCCGAGTGTATGATGGAGTATTAATCATTGATAGCTGCGGTGACTTTGCTAATGTACCATTGCTCAGCTTTGATGGAGGAATCAACTACAATCCTATCTTAGCTCGCCGACAGTTGGGATACCCGTTGAAGGAACCTCCCAAAAGTGTTCAAGTAGAGGGTATATTCTTCAAGGATGATATAGAGCTTCTAGGAAGAATTCTGGACGCATGGCGTAGGGTATACAAGAAAGGGAAGAAAAGTCTAGGGAAGCCTAACTGCGTATCTTTAGAACCATACCTCCAGTGGGTTAGAAAAAGGGCAACCGATCTAAAGATGCCATACTCCCGTCAAGATCCCATAGCTCCCAGGAGAGAGCCCACTTATGTCTTTATGTCTAAAGCCGAGGAGTTAGAGGTGTCCTTAAGGAAGTCTCAACATGAGCTGGAATCTTGGAGGAACAAGTACCAGGTAGCAGTGGCATAAAATGATGAGTGTCAAAAGGAGAAGGTTGAACTTCAAAAGCAGAATGCTGAGCTCCAAAAGCAGAATGATGAACTTCAAAAGGAGAGGGATGAACTTCAGAAACAGCTACAATTGAAGGATGAAGAGCTACTCCCCTGCAAGAAGAGGAAAGTCATGGAGGATTTATTTTTCTCCGACCCACAATGCACTATTTGGAAAATAATTGTGGACAACCTTATCCGTGAGAAGGCGCAACTAGAAGAGCAGCCCAAGCAGCAGCATTCAAATCTTCTTTAGTGTCTTTACTAGCTTTTATTTAGCTTTTATTTGGGACTCTTTAAAAGAATATTTATGTAGTCCGTTTCAAATTTAATAAAATGTTTCCTTTACCGCAATGCCTATAAATAGAGGAATCCCATGAAGTCCTAATCATCTTGCATTGCATTCTTTTTCCATTGTTCACTTCAAGAAACTCAAATTCGTTCTGTAGGTGTTGTAATCATGGATTTCAGAAGAGAAACCCTGAAGTACACTTTTCAGAGTCCCAACCTCGAAAGCTTGAGAGAACTAGCCGAACTCGTCGAGGATCGCTTTGCCTTCGCAACAGAGTATGGAGGAGTCTTCTGTTTCCTTGAGCTGAGGATGAAAGAAGGATTGTTGGAAACGTTGGTTCAATTTTATGACCCGATGTATCACTGCTTCACTTTTCCGGACTACCAGTTGATGCCGACCTTGGAAGAATACTCAGAACTTTTGAGGATGCCTGTGACTGTTCGACCTCTGTTCACCGGAAGGGAAGACACGCCTAGTCACCAAGAGATTGCAAATGCCACTCATCTTAGCCTAGAAGATGTCCATACACACCTGATCACCAAGGAAGGAGTCCTTGGGTTTCCCGCCGACTTTTTGATCGAAAAAGTCCGTTACCATGCTGAAAGAAAGGAGGTTCTCATATTGGAAGCCAATTTCGCTTTGTTGGTCTATGGGACTTTCTGGTTACCTAAAATTGACGATTTTGTTGATATGGATGCAATCAAGCTGTTCATACTCAAGAATCCAGTACCCACCTTGCTTGCTGATACGTACTTATCGATTCACTCGAAGAATGCCGAAGGAGGAGGACGCATTGTATGTTGTACTGCCCTGCTGTACTCATGGTTCATTGCTCGTTTGACTTGGTACCCGTCCCTTTGGGATAAAGTAGCAACACCTCGATGGTCCGAGATACTTATGGCCCTTACCCATTCGGACATTGTCTGGTATGATCCCGCCTATGGAGGCGTGCCTATGATTCCTAGCATCGGAGGATTCCCTAACGTACCGCTCATTGGAAGAGAAGGATGTATAAGTTACAATCCCGCTTTGGCCCGTAGACAGTTTGGACACCCTATGACCCAAGTGCCTGACCCAGTTTCGTTGGAAGAGATCTATTTCAAAGGAGAAGAGGATCTAGATCTGAAGACTGTCATCATTTATGCATGGAAATATATTGATATGGAAGGAACAGCTGCTTCAGGATACTGTGCTGTTTCCAAGGATTATCTGCATTGGGTGCGAGAAAGAGCTCTCGATCTCAAGATGCCTTTTCCTTTCCATGAACCTATGGTATTATCTCCTCATGACCCCGACTGGTTCGAAGAAGAGGAAATAGAACAAGTAAGGATTGCTTTGGATGAAGCCCGGAAATTGAGGACCGCCTGGAAGAACAAGTTCCTCACCCTCAAAGTAGAGAAGGAAAGACTTCAGAAGACACCAGAATTAGAAGTTGCCAGAAAGAGAAAGGCACAAGGGGATTTATTTTCTCCTGCCTCTTCAAGTGCTGTTACCAGCGATGATCTCCCATCAACTACCATGGCTTGGAAGGAGTGTGTGGAACGACTCATCATCGAGAAAGCGGCGCTGCAGGAGCGCATTGACCAGCTGACCGAGGAGCTCCGTACAAAAGAGAGGACCGTGGGATAGAGTTCTAAGTTTTCTCTTGCTTTTGTTGTAATAAACTCTTGAAAGAGTACTTTGTTTTCATTGTTTCTCAAAAATAAAAAGTTTTTCAATTATCCTACATTATAATACTGAAAAGCACTTTGAGTTTCTTGAAGTCTCCTCCTGCATCATGCATTAACATTCTGCATTTGGCATGGCATTTTACATTTTGTGCATATGTCCTTCCTTTGTTGTGGCTCATTTCGGTTATCCTTCTCTGCTGTCAGTCGCCGTCTCAACCATCTGACCAAGCCGGAAGTATCATTAAAGGATAGTGAGGAGAACCAAGACATGGATCGCATGACTAGCTTCAGAGTAAGGTCTAACCCGACGCTTCGCCGTCCCTCCGACAACTTTGTTCCTATTCAACTCCAGCCTATGCAAGAAAAGGAAATGGACGATCCAGAGTTTACAGCATTCAAGAATGAATTTCGTGACTTCGAGGAACGATGGAAAATGATGAAGAGGAACCGTGCGCCTGATTTCCATGCTCATGACCCGCACCTAGTTCCAGATTTAGTTATCCCCCCAGGATTCCAGATACCCGCCTTTGAAGTGTACAAAGGTACGATTTGTCCAAGGTATCATTTGACGATGTTTTGTTCGAAGATGACCGCTTATCTTTGGAACGACAAACTAATGATTCACTGCTTCCAAGAAAGTTTGGGTGGAGCACCGTTAACATGGTACATGAAGCTACAAGTGAATCACATCCAGTCTTGGGAAGACTTAGCTGTTGCTTTTGTAAAACAGTACAATTACAGTTTGGGAATAGTTCCCGATAAAACAGGTGA
The DNA here is from genome assembly GCA_963859935.3 of Lathyrus sativus. NCBI lineage: Eukaryota > Viridiplantae > Streptophyta > Magnoliopsida > Fabales > Fabaceae > Lathyrus > Lathyrus sativus. The sequence continues at coordinate 214,371,421 of OZ012739.1, read as the reverse complement.
TAAAGGATATCCCAGAGAATCCACAGCTTCGGTATCCCGTCCTCAACATGAGTATGCAATGCCCGCTCAGCGCAAGCAGCAATTACCTCCTAAACGAAGGATGCCATCTCCAGACCAGCATCGACATGTTCGAAGACAGTTTCCGAATCAGAAAGTACTTCTGAATACTCTGAAAGAAGAAACTCATTGGTTTGATCTTATCCCATTGACCTACCGTCAATTATGGTTTTATTTCGTCCGAAACTCGGTAATGACACCTAGAAAGACTAGAACCATGAACTCTCACCCACCATGGTTCAACCCAAACACCAGCTGTGAATTCCATGATGGAGTGTTGGGGCATTCAATCGAAGATTGCAAAGTTTTTCAAGGGAAAGTTCAAGAAATGATCGATAATAAAGCGCTAACCTTCAAAGGAGAAAGACCGATCCTGAATGGAATACCATTACGCTGATATAAGCGAAAACTCCAGAAGAACTCCCTTTTTCTTTCGTTTGTTTATGTGTTTATTTCTTGGATTAAAAGCATATCTTGCATGTAAGAACTTTCTGTTTTGAATAAGTAATGCAATAACTGTTTGTCTTGAAGAAATCCGTTCGTTCTCACTCAAATAGTTTTTCAAAATTATCTATAATGCCGACTTGTACCCGATCTCTCTCTCTGACAGAGAATTGGAAGGAGGATGATGAAGTAAAACACATGATCTCTTGTTGTATGCTTCGAATAAATACCCTACTGATGATGTAAGGCATTATTTTGAACCTTCTAAACACCAACATAGTCAACCCTTTCTTTTAAACCTTGATTGAGGATCCGTTCTCCTTCTCCCAAACCGAAACATCATTTTCTTAACCTGGGGCAGGGTAATATCAAAAATGATGAACATCTTTTCAAAATTGGGTGGGCACAAATATACTAACCTTTCTACCTCCATTCTACAAGTCATAAATTAAACCCATATACAACCCTCAAAGTCCTAATTGAGGTAAGGTCTAATTCGAAAGCATACTCGATGAGATATTGTTTTCTGACTCCTTGAGCTATGCTCAAATTTAAATCGGCTTTATAAATAACGATTCAATTTGTATCCTAACTAGTGGTTTCGATCACAAGTCATTGCGATACTCCTTTTCAAAACTTCAAGACAAACGCGTGTCGCATTAACCGTTTCAAAATGGATATTTCAAATGTGCTAAATACGCTTGACATCTTAGAAAGACGACATACAGACATTGATGATGATATCTGAAGACTTTGCTGACTTGGGGCAAGTCATTCTTCCCAAAGAAAATTTCATCCGCGCAAGTCTTGGGTTCAACTAGAAGAAATTCAAGGACTCACTTACCGCCAATCAGGGGCAGTTACGTCGAGATTCGACGAATCTCTAGAGAGTTTGAAAACAGTGGGGCATTGGGACATCATATTTTCTATAAAATCCTCTCGAGACGATTTTCTCTTCAACTATGTGACTTGGGGCATTTGAAGATTGGAGCAAAAAGGTGTATACTTCATCCTCAGGAAGCTCAATCCCAACATATTCAGCAACTACGAAGACCCAGGATATTTATTTTATCCCCTATGAAACTTCGGTTTGGGCACCTCCGTCTACAATTTCATACAACATGCCAGACTTATCAAGATGATACATCCCCAAGTGGATCGATCACTCTTCCTCAAGAGAAACTTTGAAGTTTTGAAGCAGTATTGGGACCCTACATTTGGTTCTCCATCTATCCTCAGTGATACTTCTATCTTTGAAGATGGGTCGGACGTTTGTTTCGAGACATTTGTCCCGTATTCGGTCTTTGCTTTCGTTTGTCTCATCAGCATAAGCATACACATATCATATAAGTAGATAGCATAACATTTGCATTTTGTGCATCCTGTTTGTTTTACTCTATCTCTTCGATTGCGGTTGCCCTTGGGTATTCGGGCGTGTCTTACTCCTTCCAAATAGAGTCGTCAGCCCTAAGCAGAAAAAACTCAATATTTCTATTTCCCCACGAAGTTCGATCCTCGTGGAAGACAGTTATTTCAGTACATTCCCATTGGAGTTTATGCCTCTATGGTTGAGTCTTGCTTGACAGTTTCTCTTCGGTTGTTTCCCGAATTGAACTTCGGTCTTTGACAATTACACTATGAACATCTCCCGCTTTTGAGCATGGATCAAAAGTGCAGTTGCTTTGTGCTTCGACATTATGAGGATCACCATTTGAAGACACACTGTTTCTTCAACAACATTACAAGATCCACTCGACAACTTACAGCTGAATGACAGAAGATCTCTTTATTTGAGCAACTCGTTTTGGGCAGATCTATTCTCAAAACGACAAACAACAACTTCCTCAAGACAATTTGTCTATCCCCAGCGGGTTATCTCAAGATTATCAAGTCAAAACAGAGGACATTACAGATACTTCCCCATTTGAGGATTTCTGCTACTACAATTTCACATTTCTACTACAATTACAACAAAGATACTCCTCAAAAATGATTTTCCCCGAAGAGTTCATTACGAGTACAATCAATGACATATCTCCTTGCAAGAGGACACTCCACGTATCAACCGGTTTACAACTCTTCTGAAGATCCCCGGTGCACATTCTACAAATTGCCAATACAATACAAGTTGCATCTACAATTACAAATACAAGATCACATCTACAAAATTCTACAATTACAGATTACATCGACAACATTTACATCAACAATTCTACAGTTCTACAATTTACAACATACAATCTACAATGACACTATGGCTCACAGCCAAACATCTACATCAACATTACAATTTACAACTACAGTTACATCTACAATCTACAAATTTACAACCCCTCTTTGAAGACGCTCTCACGAGTTTCCATCATTTTGGGCAGGAACCGAGACCAGCTCATGGTTCCCATACCATGGAGCAAGGGGAAGTTCGGCATCAGGAACCGAGACCAGCTCATGGTTCCCATACCATGGAGCAAGGGGAAGTTCGGCATCAGGAACCGAGACCAGCTCATGGTTCCCATACCATGGAGCAAGGGGAAGTTTGACATCAGAAACCGAGACCAGCTCATGGTTCCCATACCATGGAGCAAGGGGAAGTTTGACATTAGAAACCGAGACCAGCTCATGGTTCCCATACCATGGAGCAAGGGGAAGTTTGAAATCAGAGACCGAGACCGGCGCATGACTCCCATATCATGATGCTCGGGGAAGCTCAACAACTACAACAATATCTACAACTACAATGACATCAAAGACCGAGACTAGCTCATGGTCCCCGTACCATGATGCCAGGAGAGGTTATACATTTTACCGTTTCAGCGGAGTTACAAAATATATAAAAAAAAAAGGGATCCATTTTGAGTTACTATTGACCACCACCTTGGTAGTAAAAGTATCTTTCGATCACAAATCGTCAAAACCACCGCATCCCTGATGCATGAGTTACCGTCACACGTTTGGAGATCTCCCATGGGTGATTGTTCCTATCCTCGTAGGGTCCCGCCTTGTTGGATCTGTCGCTCTTCTGTCTAGCATGTCGTGCCCAGTTCGTCCCCTGTCAACCTCTTTCTCACAGATTTTGTCCGTCTTGCATTCTCATATCATTACATATCATTTGCATTCGGTGGTGTCTTATGGCCAAAAATTCGCGCAATGTTTGTATTTAAGTCTCTCCTATCTCGTCGAGACGAAGATTTCAATCTCCATATCTCCGAATAGGAGTAACTTAAATAGGGGCATCTGTTGCACCCTAATTTTTGACCATAAAATCTCACCTCTTTTTGCGCATTTTTCTATTATTGTTTGACTTTATTTTATTTATGTTTTTACGACTAACCAAATTGTGCAGATGCAGAGTGGAGATATTTTTCTTGCTCATTATTAAATACGTCAAAGACGTAGGTCATGTCTCGAGGAAGCAGAGATTCAGATTGATTTTACATTTGAGGGTTACATTGGACTTGGCAAATTATTAAGAGAATTCTAGGACAAAAATCTCATATGATACCAGGATGGTCGATTATTGAGGATATTCGGAATCAGATGCAAGGAGCAAATTTATGACAAATATGGAGTTTGTGATCAAGGTTGGCATGTCTACCCTCATTACGAGCTACCAAGGATTTGAGAGTTAGATAGCTAGAAGTTTGAATCCCTAATGCAAGAGGGTGGTTCCCTTTTTGTTCTTTTGAATGCTGGTCGTTTGTGTTTGGAAGCATTGAATTAAAAGTTTCATCGAATTAAACCCAATTTGAGTGATAATTAAGGTCTCAACCACATAAAGAAGGAAGAAAAGCCATGCATTCATTTCTAAATACATACAGGGAGCATTTCCATACAAGGCACTAATCCATCTTGACTTATTTTATCCAAGCCGAGAAATATGATAATGACAACTTTGAGGCAATTCCAAAGGTTAAAAGCATACTCAATGTACATGCCTTTGGTACTGAGACCAATTAAAAAATACTAAGACCGCTACTTAAGGTTCAACACAAGATGCATTTAGCTACAGAAGGTCCCTTTTAAACCACAAGGCTAGCTTTCAAGACCCTCGTTGTGGTGCGTAGCATAAGCCTTATAATTATCGAGGATTGACGAGGATGGCAGTAGAAGAGATCGTGCTGACTTTGAATACCCAAGCAGGACCTTATACCTTGCTCTGTGTGCTGAGCATGATCCAAAGTCGTCTTCCCAATGCGCCGTAACTACACCCGTTCTCCGGCATACTCACAAACCTGAAACAGTAATAAGAAATCAGGCTGTTAACGATCAAGTTATCATGGAGCATATGTTATCAGTTAATACTTTGTGGTTTCTCCAACAATACGGCAAAGCCAGCAGGGGCATCATGCCCATTCTAAAGATAAACAAAAACTCTTGCAAATGCTGTTCCTATCATTGAAAGAGCACCATCAACATCAGCAAGCTTTGCAGCAGCCATTGCAGTATCCCAGAATCAGCACTATTACCGAAGAATTTTCCTATCAGTTCACGTCAGCTTTCACAAATATTAGAGTGAATTGTCAGCTAAAATATGAACAGATTGAGAGAAGAAAAAGCTACCACAGAAGACGAGTTCAAAGTAAAGCTGAAAGTCAAGTAACATACGTAAGCTGAGAGGGTCATGCTCGTCGCGCCAGCTCCAAAATTGTTTGCAAGTGAGAGTTGGTTTGCTGTATTAGAGTTCTCCAAGATGATGTAACCACACAAGTTGATGGTAGGCTACGGATATGTGGTACGGTTGACAGTTGAGCTATATTCAGTGTGCTTCGGAAACCTGGCAAGCATAGAACACCACTTTGAATGCAACTCGTAAGGGACAATTCACCGTCATCCAGTTAAGAACCAGCACAAGCTTCCCTTTCCTGCAATGTATCAAGATTTCTTTTAAACCAACACAACACCAGCTTGAGCAACAGCACTGCAAAAATGCAAAATAGAAGAATAAGGGAAGTGATTAGATTAGGAGCATGAGTGGCTCGAGGGTAACCAAACCAAATGCGGAAAGAAAGATCGCAATAGACCCTAGCTTGACTTGTTACCATTGGTTCTACATCATTGCCCGCTGCACTACTTTTTCCTGAGGAAAGCAACATGACCCTTGCGGTTCCTTGTGCAACTCCAATCGCGTGTAAATTCGCACATAGTACGCAGCCACAACCTCACGTTAAGCTCCCTTTCTAGCAAACCCGTTCAAATGTCATGACTTGCAAAGAGAACCAGAGTGGACAAGATCAATATCTTCGGACATCTCCAACGACTGAGCACGAGTAACAAGCAACACAATCAATGCATGGTCTACGACAATATTCGACCTGGTGAGCAAAATTGGAAAGAACCATCAGGGTTCAAACCACTGTGGTATCATTCCCTGCAACAGAAATAGAGTTAATCAGCCAACAAGTCATAGCCAATAAACATATTGGTTAGGAGTTTTCAGAAGTGAATTAAATCGCATAGTTACAAAGATGAATCAGGATTCCTCTCACCAGTTTTGGAGCAGCAGTCTCCTCTTGCATCTCTATCTGAAGTGAGTTGATCCAGTTATGGAGCGGGGATGAGTTCAAGCATCTCTTGCAATATTCCAATTGCATCTCTACCGCCCCAAGCTCAGAGGGCGAACATAGGCAAGTCGAGGGACAGATTACGAACCAAATAGCCCTTGAACCCCAATAACTTTAGATTTTTACGAGAGCGAAGAGCCCACACCTCTACCCTGCATATGTTAAAAACGTGGAATTGTTATTAACGATGAAGTCTGAATGATTTGGAGAGATTTGGTTATAGTTAGTACCATAATGAAGGAACATCAGCACGACCAGCGTTTCCATATCAGCTACAAATACCAACAGGGATAACACACCAAACCACCCAAGTCAATAACCTGTCATGCCACGCACCAGCAAGAGCAAATAAAGCCTACCACATTAAACCTGCGAACCGAAACGCAATGGCAGTCAAATATTATCTCCGCATCAACGGCTTATAGGAAAACGAGAACCTGACTGGAACAGCTCGATATGCAAGTGTTAAGTGCTTACCTTGGAGTTGAACAATACAAAAGAGATGATTTAGGGTCACTTGCTTTCTCTGAAAGGGAGTCTTCCATGGCAAGGCTTGAAAGCTGCCACTAGCACCACCGACACCTGAACAAGAAGAAGATTTGCAGAGACATTAGCTGAGAGCAGCTACTCCTCCACCTACTGCAGCACCGGTTTTCTTTTTCGTGAAGTTTTTTCCAAAGCATCAAACACGGGCCCCTCCCTTTTGGACTTCTAATTCAACAGCTGGCCCAACAATTTGTGTGTTTCCCGCACCTGCCAAAGCTAGAAATCAAGTTAGCAAAATCAATCAGAGGATATTCCACAAAGATTTAGAATATCCCATCCAAATCCCCAAGCATTGAACCTGGACAGACAACTTATTAAACGAGATCGACGCATTAAAATCTATTTTAACAAAACGCTCAACAAAATTGGAACAGAAGAGGAAACTTTTCAAATTGGGTTCCAATCAGCATTAAAATGATTAAAAAGCATTCAATCAGACTTTAATCCCCCTTTGAGGCCTATATAAGAGCCGAAGGTGAAGAGGTATTTTTGAAAAAAAAAACCCTAGCGATACAAAGACGGAAAATTCACACAAACAATTCCCGTAAACCATAACCTCGGAGATTAACAACCATACAGAGTTCCACGAAGTCCTTAAAGATCGAAAATCAGAAGAGATAGAACTTATCTTTCCTCCTCAACGCGAGATCACTCTCACCATTGCCGAAAACCGCCGCGAGATCGCCTTCAAGCTCTCACACCGCCGTCGTCGCCCGAGCCTCTATCGCATCTGATCAACCGCTACACACAGACTTCGGTACACTCTAAGCTCTATCCACATTCTTGTTTTGTTAATGCTTTCGTTTTGATTTCAGGTGGGGAAGTGAAGAACGAGAGTGAGGCGGAGAGAAGAAGAACGACGATGAGAGGGATTTGGGGGGGGAATTTAGGGTTTTTCTTATTTTGTTTTTGTTTACTTTTATTAAAATGTATAATTACTGCACACTAATCACTTACACCACTCACACACACAAATCATTAACCACCCTAATCAAATTTTTTTTTATCGTTAACTAATTAACTAATCCCCCTTTTAAAAATAATTTAGTAAACCTGTTTTTGAATAAATAAATTATATATCTCTTTTATGCTAAAGAAAAAGGTAATTTTTTAAAATAAATGTTAATAACGAATTTTTTTTTATAATTTAAATAACTTCTATCTATTTATAATAACAAAAACTTTTTTAATAGGAGAACTTTTCATATAAATCATCACACAAAATTATGCCTTACTATTTAATTAGCTAACTTTTATTCTATAAAATTTATTTTCATCAATTTAATAACCCTTTAGTTAAATATTTATTCACTATAATAAAATAAAAAATCTTTTATAAATAAACCACACATACATGCCAATTTATTTATTTGAATAAATTATGAGTATTTAATCGACTTTTAAAATAAATAATAAAAACTCTTTTATCCTATAATCAACATATTTTAATAATAAGTAAATTATTCTTTCAGATAATAAAATATAATCAATCCAACCTTTTTACTAAAAACAAATCAATCGTTTAAAATCAATTAACATCGTACAAATCAATTATGCACTCACGACACATGCACCTACACCATAGCGCTTTCATGCGTATTTACATTTATCGTTATCTGCTTTATCTTATTCACAATGCACACCCACTCACTCAGCGCTTTCATGCGTTCGCGTATGGTTTATCTTTTTGCAATTTATCTTTACCGCAAGTCATTATATCTCATTGCATTCCGTCCAAAGGAAAAACCTACACATAATTCAACGTTGTGTGTAGTTGCACTTCATATGCATCATATTCCCCATTGATCCTTGATTCTTCAAGTTGATCACTTAAGTTTAGGACCTACCCCATAGGAAGGACCTTGTCTTAATCTTTACAACTTAGACAAACAATTAAACACAATACAACTTTTTTCAAACACAATAGAGAATAGATGTTAATCATCTTAAGTGAGATATAATCTCCACCCCACAACAATACAATCAAACATGTAGGGACTTTGCCTTAAGAACGACAAAGGCATACTTGGCGACCATCCGAGTATTTAAGACCTTTCTTAAGACGATGCAAAGACCATTTCCTACAACCCCTATTACATTTGTGGTGGTTATCTCTCCCTTAACATGAAGACTCGTCTCTTCTCCTAAACCCAATCAAAACAACTACCCTAAACCCGTAGGAACTTTGACCACAGTCAAAGGTCTCCTCTAACCCTTTAGGGTGAACTACAACATACTCTGATTCCACTCCCGTAAGGATATGTAGGCACAAGGTGCGATGCCTTATCGAGTATACTTAGATATAAACCCCTAGGGTCTTTTATCCTTTAAGCAGATAACACATAGCAGTAAACAACATAAAATAAGAGGTTCCTGTAGAGTACTACAGAAACTTAGGATGCTAGTACCTTCCCTAAGTTTAACCAACCCCCGAACCTAAAACAATCTAGCTTGCATTTGCATTGCATTGTGGGAATTTCGATCTTTATCCCTTCCTTTGGACAAATCAAAGTTCGGTTGCAAAATGAATTAACGATTCAAACTAATCAATAGTTTGGTATCAAAATTTCACCGCGACACTAGGGAGGAGCTGAGATACGCTTTAGTCAAAGCGAAGCATGAGAATACTGAACTGTGGGAGATAATTCATCAGAATCAACTCCAGCCCAGGTCTCAAGAGGGAGAGGGATCGTCTAGTTAGAACGGTCGACACTTCGCCATTTCCTGCTGTTGATCAAGAGTGTAATCTTTTGTTGTATTTGCTTCTGTTGTAAGAAAGGTCTTGCTTGTTAGCAAGAGCCATCTATTATAATAGATCTTAACTTATCAACAAAAACCTGCTTTTAAAGCACGTTTTTATGTGTGTTTCTAACTTTGTCTGTAAACAAAATTACTGTTTTTCCTTGAATGGTCAGTTTTGCATTTTGCATTTGCATATCATTCTGCATGGTCTTGCATGGGTTTCGCAGCTCGTCTGTTGTTCCTTTTCCACCAGAGAGAGAGAGAGAGAGGAGGAGGAGGAGGAATTAAGTCATGTTGAGTTCCCACAAATACAACACTCGAGCCAGAGCTCAAAGGAAGATGGCCGATCACGACCAGAGAATCGACCAGATCGATAAGGACATCGAGGGAATCAAAGACAATGTCAGTCAGATTATGGAAATTCTCAATGTGATAAAAGCAAAGATGGATTCCCAGGCTACTGGGGTCTCTAAAATCACTACATCAGCGGTAAACCCTCCTACAGTTCAAGCTTCAACAACAGAGTTTTCGTTCGGCATATCTAGGGATTTTCTGCCTCCGCTCAGCAATGCTCAACTTTTCAATTTTTAACCACAAGTTGTTCCTATAACGATAGATCCTCTTTTCACCCAGGAGGGAGGTCCAACACATACTCGACTTATTTTCAACAACCATCAACCAATCTTTGATATACCCAATGGTTTCGAAATCGAAGACGAAAAACACGAGAAGTTGAGAGTAGAAATGGACATCATGGCTAAGAGGATGAAAGCTATTGAAGGAAATAATGTCTTTGGATCATACGCCAAAGACATGTGTCTAGTATCAGGGTTGGTATTTCCACCGAAGTTCAAAATGCCAATATTCGACAAGTACGAGGGATCCACTTGTCTGAAAGTTCATTTGATCACGTATTGCAGGCGGATGGCCCCGTACATCAAAAATGATAAGCTACTGACACATTGCTTTCAGGATAGCCTCAAGGGAGCATCTGCCAAGTGGTTTCTGAATTTAGACCAGGCAAAGATACACTGCTTTCAGGATTTGTCCGATGCATTTATTCAGCAGTATAAGTACAACATGGATTTGGCCTCAGATCGCCGTCAGCTTCTTAGCATGACGCAAAAGAGTACTGAATCCTTTAAGGAATATGCGCAAAGATGGCGTGGGGCAACTGCTAAAGTTGAGCCACCCCTGACTAAAAAATAATTAGCTGAATGGTTCATAGACACAGTTAGGCCTGAGTTCTATGAGAGACTAATTAGCAGTGTCACAACAAACTTCTCCAACATTGTAGCCGTGAGAGTAAAAGTTGAGGTGTTGCACCCCAAAATTTGCCTAACCTTTTTTGTACCTAGGTTGTGTTTCATTTCATTCATTTTAGCATTTTCATTTGCATTGCATTTACATGTGTGCAGGAGATCAAGAGGTATGACTACCAATCAAGGGCTATTAAGGCTATGAAGCTAACTAAGAGGTTTATTCAAGTATACAAGGGTTGACATCCTCATCAGAGAAGCTAAAGATCCTCAGAGAAGGGGTTGGATATAAGAGTGTATGCCTCCTAACTTGAAGGTTGTGGGAAGGTCATCTGATGATGTTGAAGCCATGAAGTTGGACTTGAGGCCTTAAGAGAGCTCATGAGGAGTATTGAAGATCATTTTGAAGCCTAGACAGGTCATTATGCAAGAGATAAGGAGCTATTACCAGGATTGGTGCAATTAGGGTTTCATCTGGCCAACCCTAGGTCAACTGATGATTTGAAGAAGGTTGAGACCTAATTGCAAAGCCATGTGATCATGGATTGATGTATTAAGATGCCCAAGGGATGATTTCAATTTCAACTTATCATGGATCAAGATTGTAAGGAGTTCCTAGGCTAGGGTTGCTATGCTTGACAATGTAAAATCCCCTGGTTTAGTGCCTAACTTCAAGACCACATAACTCAAGATGTGATTTTCATCTCACCTTGACCCTAACATGATTGTAGTAGAGCATGGTCATAGATTTAATTTGAGTACTAGAAGTCCTTGATAGGGTTTATAGAACTCAAGTTATGAGCCACGAAAATTACAGGTCATCAGATGAATGTGAATTTGGAGCTTGAGAGTCAACCAACTTGCATGATACTTTTTCCCTAGAAGGATGATTCTCATGAACTTTTGGCCAACAGGAATGTTGTTCCTTATCTTCTTAGCTTTCTGGAAAGTACTAGAAGTCCATGATTGATTTATAGAACTCAAGATATGAGCTTTGCAAGATGTGGGTATTTTGGGAATTTGAAGTTATAGGCCATTTTTTTATTATGGGTCAATTTCACCAACTTAGACACCTCAAATGGACTTTTGTGCAACTTGAAAGTTGTTCAAAATGGTGTTATTTATCCAACCATGACCCAAGGATTCATTGATATGGATTAAATTGAGAAGTGTATGAAGGAAATACCATGGATGAATAATTAAAGGCATAAAAAAGAGAAAATTCTAAAACAATTCATTTTTGTGCAAAACTTTGAAAGTTTGTGCATTTTTTGAAGGTAAAAGGCATTTGGAGTGGATTGGCACTTGTAGAATTTTAAGTTGAAGTTTGGTTCATGTCCATTTCAAGTATTGCTTAAGGTTGAAGTAACATAATCAATATACACCATAGGATTGAATTGAGGATTTAATCTGGTCCCTTCATGTTCATAAGGTGTTATGCAAGCAATTTGAGCAAGAATGGAAGCTTCTACAAGCCTGAACCCGTGACTGTCATGAGAGAAAAGTGGGAAAAATCAGAAAAATACATTGGATGAATTGGGCCATAACTGGGCCAGATAATGATCCAAAACTTCTCTATATAAGTTTCTGGACGAGTTCATAGCAAGTTTGGTGATTGGAAGAGCTTGAATCAGGTAAGAAGCACTTGAAAAAGTTTGTTAGGAGTGAAAATCGAACTTCATCTTGGAGGCCATTTCAGAAGGAATTGAAGCTCTAAGAATCTTCAGCAAGCATCATTGATCGTGTATGAGCAAGTTTGATCAAGGTTTGGAGGCTGTAGCACTCTCTGTTGAAGCTCAACCGAGGTTTCTTTCTTTTCAAAATTATGCTTTGTTGAGAACGAATTAGGATAAATATTGCATGTGGTTAGGTAGAGTATGGACCATAGATGGATTTAGGCAAGGTTTGGAAGCCATTGGTGAAGGTTATTAATCATGGATGAAATTTTTAGAGGTTCGGTTAGGGCTGTATCTTGATGGGTTTCAAGGATTGAACATAGGTTATTGATCAGGGAGAGGAGTAGAAGAGATTGGTGGCTTTAGATTAAAGTTTGGTGATGATTTTCCAAAACACGTATTTTCTTTTCATATGCGTATCTGGTTATTCCTTGAAAGGATGAAAAAATGGAGATTATCATGACGATCCTCGTGAGAGGACGAGTGGATCTGGAGATTTTTGTGAGGTTTGGTGTTGTTTGATGACTTGGCCGCCGTGAGCCCGCCGGAGAAGACGAACGGAGTCTTCTCCGGCCACCCTGAATTTCCCCCCTTTAATCTTGCAGTTCAAAGGTTGAAGACGATGCATACGCCGTTGGATGAGTCTGGTTTGATGGACTTAGTAAGCAAATCTGATGCTTGTGATTGAATCTTGAGGATTGTTGACCTTGACTGATGAGGTGGCACACTGAGGCATGTTGGATTATCATAATTTTGGCATGGACATTCCAGATTAGGGACTATGGTGATCCATAGTCAAACCAACCACACGCAAGCGTTAATGAAACGTTGCGTTTCATTTAGAAGCCCCTGAGCCACGTGGTGGTCGCTTCCCCCATAGATGCATAGACCGGTCATCTGATCCAATGGTTGTGACTTGTTTTCAGCATTTTTAATTCTTTTATTCATTTTGTGATTTTCTTTTATTGTTTTAATTGTTTTTAATTCATTAAAAATAGAAATAATGCTCAGAAAAATGTGAAAAATATCCTGATTAATCTTTGGCCTGTCCCTGATTTTTGTATGGCATTTAATTTCATTTTTGATAAAATTCCCATTTAATGTCTATTTTCCCATTTTTATTACATGATTAAAAATGTTCAAAATGACTAGTTTACTTTCTGATTTTTGTGCTATCTCATATTTTAGAATTGAGTTCTGATTTTTTTTGCATGTGTTATCTAGACACCTTGATAGGTTTGTGTGTTTTTTCTTGTATTTTTTAGAAGCCTTTAGGTGTATTTTTCTGTTGGATCTTTAGGATCATTCCATATTAGTATCCTTTTAGCACACCCGTGGAGTTTAGATTTGTTTAGACCCCTTAGAATTAGGTTTTTCCCCTGGTTTTTGTACCATAGATTCTTAACACATTTAGGATCATCTAGGATTTTCCTTAGCATTTATAGAAGTGATCTTCTATTATTCCCCCATTTTACAAGTTGGTTATGGTTTAGGTGATCCTAACTAGGCTTACTTCATAGATTAATCTTTTAAGTGAATTTTAACTAATTCTAAGCTTCATATCCCCTCTTGATAGAAAAGAACTTAGGTAGATACCTCTCTAGAACATTGATTAGGCCTTGATAGAGCTTTTGAATCCCCTTAGTTCAGGTGATCCTTGTAGCTAGTCATTAGGGTTTCTTAGAAGTTTCTGTGATGTCTTCTTTCCCCTATGTGGTTCTTTCCCTGGGCTTTGCCCTATCCTCTTTCTCCAAGTCTTGAAGAGGATCTCTCTTGGGAGAGCCTAATCCTTCCCTTGGTTGGATTCTGTGCATTCCTCAAGAGGTTGAGCCTTGGATTGACATTCATCAGTATAGTACATTCCTTTGGTTTGCACTATCTTTCTCCTTCAAGTCTTGATGAGGAGCCCTCTTGGGAGATCCTAATCCTTCCCTTGGTTAGATTCTGTGCATTCCTTAAGAGGTTGAGCCTTGGATTGATATTAGTGGCATGGTATATTCCCTTGGTTTATACTGTCATCCCTCTCCAAGTCCCTTTTCTTAGGATCCCTCTTGGGAGAGCCTAATCCTTCCCTTGGTTGGATTCTGTGCATTCCTCAACAGGTTGAGCCTGAGATGGACATTCTGTGTTGATACACTTTAACCAGTTACCTTAGATTGACATCTAGGACTAATACCCAGCCTTTTCTGTCCTATTGACATAGGATCCCTCTTGGGAGAGCCTAATCCTTCCCTTGGTTGGATTCTGTGCATTCCTTAGGAGGTTGAGCCCATGATGGACTCTTATGTTGACACACATCCAACCTGATGTAGCCTGGGATGACTTCCCTGTTGCTCATTTTGGTTACATTTCTCTTCCTTGTTTGATTTGCTTGATGCTTTAGGATAGTCTCATATTTAGAATATTGTAGGCTAGGAGCATGACTGCATTGAGAGGTTGAGTGAGTCTCCCTCTTCTTGCTTGCATTAAGGGTTGAGGTGATCCTCCCCTTGCTTGTGTGTTGTTTTTCTGTTTCTATCTGATGTGTTTGCATTGAAAGGTTGATCTGAGCTCCCTTTGCTTGTCTGTTTTGATTGTTTTCTTTGCTCGATTTCTTAGAGGTTGAGTGTCTCCCTCTGCTTGTATTGCTGCATTCCATTCACATCTTTACTGTTTTCTCTTATGTTTTATCTGCTTAATGATTTTTGCAGTTATTTTTTCTGTTTCCCATTGACATGATCCCCTAGGGGTCTCACTTCCTTTGATAAGGAAATGATGATAGAACTTTAGGTTGAAACCTTTGCATGATAACATCTAGGAGTTCCCTATTTCAAACTCAACCATAGGATGAATCCATGGCATGACAACATTAGGGCTTGATAGTTCCCTTGTAGAGTTCGTTCTCTTCTCATCTCCAAAACAACAGTAAAAAACGTAATAAAGGCAGGTTGGTACAGTGCGTTATGAGCCTTAAGCCACTTGGGAAATGATAATTGAGCGGTCTCCTCTCAATCATCTAGAGTGTTTAGTATACGTCATTTGGACGATATGCGACGCATTCGTTCCCAAGTCATAGTCTCTAGTGCTATACGAACTACAAACGTCTATAAAAAACACTTCTTCCGTAAAATACAGAAAAACAAACTTCAAACCCTTTTTGCCCCGTGGGCCCATAATTCAAGGAAAAATTTTCTGATGAAATGAGTGTCATTAACTCTCAGTTCTACCGCAAACGGTAACGCACGAGTCTCTGACGAGCAAGCTGCATACACCAAACTGCTGGAACTGTTTGTTAACCCTACTCAAAAAACAGAGGAATCTAAATCCGTATTATCCCGAACTACGTAAGCTCTGATCTCTCATATCTGTTGAGAGTACGTAGGCACAATACTGACGTATTGGCGAGCCACCTTCCGCCATCCTTTTAGACGTAGTTAGCCGAACTACGTTGACTCTGATTTCTCGTTCTCTGACGAGAAGACGTAGGCACAAAGCGCGATGCTTTGCCGAGTCATTTTTCTTTTCTTTTCAGACCAGCCTTGATAGGTAGATAGTTAAAACAACCCATCAGATAAACACAACAAGCGTGGATCCCGTTGAGTACAATGGACGTGAGGGGTGTTAATACCTTCCCCTTGCGTAACCGACTCCCGAACCCAGACATGGTTGCGATGACCTTGTCTTATACCTTTTCGTCAGGTTTTTCCGATGTTTTCCTTTCCCTTTCTGTGGGATAAATAACGAAAGGTGGCGACTCTTCTATTTTTCCGGAACCTTATTTTTGCAGTAGCGGCAACTGGCAACTCTGCTGGGGATCCAACGTCCCTTAGGCGAGTCAATCCAAGCGCTTTCATGTTTATCTGTTGGGTTTGCATTTATTTATCGCATTTTACTTTCCGCACTTTAATTTCAGTATAATATGATTATTTGCTGTGTTGTTGTGGGAGGGGGCTCTGATGAGTGATAAGCCAGACCCAGGCTTGAGAGATACATAGTATTAGAGTGGATTAGTGGTGGACGTGCGTGCTTTGCTTGCATCAATTCCCATGTAATCCACACTCAGACGAGGTTCTCTTTGATGACTTCCTATCAGTCCTTTGGACTCGAGGGGATTTTGGATCTGAGGATTGTCGACTCTGGGGACCGATCATTTGTGACTCAGCTAAGTGAGGCCTCTTCAGGGAGTGATGATGCCAAACCAGAAATGGTGAACGTATCATCATTTCGTGAAAGTCAGTGACGCTGGGAAACGCATAGGATGCCGAACCTTGTCCTTGATTAGGTCCATACCTGTGAGCAGGGTCGGGTTATTGCAGGAAACCTTAACCTCCAGACAACCTGGTTTTCTTGACAGTGAATCAGTATTGTTGGTATCAGAGGATTCTTATCATTAGAGATGTGTTTGTTCTTGACAGAGTAGAGTTTTGGTCCTTCTCAACCAACATCACAGTCATATTGATCTCCTGCTGCATGTTTGCATTGTTGCATTTTGCATTCTCATTTGCATATCATTAACGTGTGTCTGTGTTGTAGGTGCATACTTCTCCCCTGGTTCTAGTGATTTTGATCCTTATGGCTAACATGGCATCTTTGAAGAAGACAGTGGCTTACAAGCTACCAACATCTGACATCCGAGAGTTACGGGCTTTGATTTCTTTGGCTGATAATAAAGTGATGGAGGATTTCAGAAAGGGTTATAAGAGACTTCTGAGTATCGTGTGTAAGCTTTCTACGTACGAGTTGAACGACCTTTGTTGTATAAGTGGTTTGCCAGCCATCTTCCTAAGACGGGTTCGTTCATTGATTCTGCTGAGAATTCACCCTGGTCTGCATGTTTAATGGGTTTGTCTGCTGACAATATCACCTGGCTTGATAGATATCTACTGGGCAAAGAGATTGTGCATAGTTGCAGTAGCTTTTCTAACGCCCCCCTGGTCGGAAGGAACGGGTGTATCAATTACAATCCCTCTTTGCTGGTACGACAATTTGGGTATGTGCTAAGAGGTCCTCCTGAAGAGGAAGAGATACAGGAATCTCTGTATCTCACAGGGTTGCTTAAAGGTGACACTTTGGTTAAGGTGGAGAATGCTTGGAGCAAAATTCATTGAAAAAGAAAAGTTTTGCTGGGAAAAAGCAATAACAAGGCCTTTGATCCGTATGTGGCCTGGATCCGAGAAAGAGCCGCCAAGTTTCTGATGCCATTCCCTGCAGTGGAGCCGTTATATTCTCCCGTGGTCAAAGAACCTACCACAGTTGATATTCAGAAGTTCAACCAGGTACTTCGAGAAAAAGAAGAGCTACGAAAATCCAATGAAGAGTTGGAGAAAGAGATTGCCCAACTCCGGAGCGAGAAGAGCGAAGCTGTATACACCTGCAAGAAGCAGACAGAGATGATCAACTACTTGGGCGCTAATTTGACCAAAGAGACTGATTCTAGAGAGCGTCTTGGGTTGGACCTGAAGGCGGTGCACAACGTGCTGACCACCAAAAAGGAGGATCTGGATAGGGTATACCTGAATTTATCTAAGTACAAGACGTTGTGAAGCAACACCCTAGCCAAATACAAAGAGCGAGAGTAAAAGCTGATGCAGCGAGTAGCCTAGCTAGAAGTCCAGATTGAAATCAAGGACAAGAAGATTGAGGTTGAGGCCTCACTTCGACGCAACACTCAGTATAGATTGGTTGAGACCAAGGCGAATCTACAAGATTGTCAACTCCGAGCTGATGCTAAGAGGAGTAGGGTGGAAAACCGTTCTAAAGAAGGTGTTTCTAGGGACGTTGCCGAGAACCTCCCAGGTACCATCAGGCAGAGGGATTTGCTGATCCAGAGTCTGCTCACTCAGCCTGATCATCCCGCTACAAAGAAGTTGCTAGAGGATTTTCGTGCCTGTAGCCGCACTTGATCTTTGTATTTCTTTGTACCTTTTATGCATTGATATGCTGATCACCACCAGGCTTGTTGGTTGGGGTCACGCTTGTTGCTTCAGTTGTATGTGATTACAGTTGTACGCTGCCCGCACGGGTTTTTCAAATAAATATATGAGGATTTCTTTTCCATGATTGGATGTTAGACTTTATTTGTCTCGGAGACTAGGATCGGGGGGGGGGGGGGGGGGGTAATCTCCCCAAGGCACAAACACACGTTTTCATTTGCATGAATCATTTGCATAACAGGTACCACGAGCTGTTTTTTCTAACCCCTTGTGCTTGCAGGTTATTTCAGGATTGAACGAAGACAGATCCACCGATACTCTACTAGAGCGAACCAAGCCAGAGTGATGGAACAGGTTCAGACTGACATTCAGGAGCTTAGAGAGAGGATGGATCGCTTCATGGATCTCATGCAAGTGGTCGCTAACGGCCAGGACTAGCTCAGAACTCTGGTGCAACCTTTGATTGCACGCGTCGACAACAACGGTGTGCTTCATGGTGGGAATGTGGTGAACCCTCCGCTTGTTGAAACCCCTTATGCTGGCATCCCTGTGAGTGGAGGGAACGAAAGTGGCAACGACAATGTTGTCACTAACATTGGAGCTAATGGGAATACGACTGGCGTAGGAAATGGCAACTTTGAGGCCAATGGAAATGCTGGTACAAGCCATGGCAATACTGGAGGAACTGGTAACGCTGGGAATGCTGGCGTGGGTAATCTGTATGGTCTTGATGCTGCTCGGTTTGCTGCTGGCAATGGCCATCAACCATGGCAAGAGGACCGTCAAGAGGACTTGTTCTCAATGAAAGGAGCCGAGGGAGAATTGAATTCTGAAGCCCGCCTAAGGTTCGAAGCCCTCGAAGACAAGATGAAGAGTTTTGAGAACTTGAATACTATGGGTGTTGACATGACCAAGCTGGGACAGATCTCAGACTTTAAGGTGCCTCCCAAGTTTAAGGTCCCTGACTTCAAGAAGTATAAGGGAACCATTTTCCCCTGTGTCCATCTGAGGTCGTACTACCGAAAGATGTTCGCACATTCTGAAGATGAGAAGTTGCCGATGCACTTCTTCCAGGACAGCTTATCCGGCCCCTCGTTGGAGTGGTATATGGTTTTGGAACCCACCAGTGTACGTACATGGAAAGACCTTGCTGAAGCATTCGTACGTCATTATCAGTATAATAGCGATCTGGCTCCCAACCGGGTTCAACTACAAAACTTGTCTCAGAAGAACAACGAAGGCTTTAAAGAGTACGCCCAGAGGTGACGTGAACTGGCAGCGAGGGTTCAGCCACCGATGGTTGAGCGAGAACTTGTTGAGATGTTCGTGGCTACTCTTATAGGGGTTTATTATGAGAAGCTGGTCAGTGGTATGTCGGGAAGCTTCTCCGACCTCATAATTATTGGAGAACATGTAGAGAATGACATTAAACTCAAAAAGATTCAGGGTGTAGATGTATCCTCAGCTGGAGGGGGGAAAGAAGCCTTACAGTGGTAAGAGACGTGAAGGTGAGGCGAGCTTAGTGTCTAATGTTCGAGGAAAAGGAAAAGGCCAGCGCCAGCAGGTCGCTAGCATTACTATTCCTGCTGTCCAGCAACCTCAGCAGCAGCAGCAGAACCAACAAGGGTACCGGAGGTACCAGAACAAAGCTCCTCTGTCAAATCATCATCTTGAAACCCCATCTATGTCGTATGCTCAGCTTTTACAGACATTGCTTCAGTTACAGGTAGTTCAGAAGAGAACTTTGGCTCCCTTGACAGGGACACCTCCACCAGGCTACGATGCGAATGCGAGATGCGAGTTTCATTCGGGGGCGCCTGGCCACTCGATTGAAAACTGTAAGGCATTCAAGCACAAAGTACAAGATATGGTTGATGCCAAGATAATCAACTTTTCTGATAATGTTCTGAATGTTACAAAGAACCCTATGCCTAACCATGGGGGAGATGGGGTTAGCGCCATCATTGAAGAGGAAGATTCGAATTTATTGACTGATGTCAAAGACCTGAAAACACCACTTGGTTTCGTTAAAGCCAAGTTGATGAAGAAAGGTATTTTCCAGGGCTCTGGAAAGTTGTGTGTGGATTGTGCGAATCATTGAGACGGCTATGATCAGTTAGTAGCAGGGATTCAGAGTTTGATGAATGAAGGAATTCTGCAGTTTAGTCGGAGGGCTGGGAACAGATCAGGGGAAGTAATGCTGAAGCAGAAAGATGGGATTGCCACTATCACCATCCCTCGTAAAAAAATTACCATTTCCGCATCAAGGCCACCTACGATCACCATCACTAAGGCTGGACCTATACCATTCGAGAGCACTAATGCTGTTCCATGGCACTATGGGGCAGATGTCTATTGCAATGGACAGAAATTAGAGTTGGAGCCATCTGGGCAATATGTTGACAACCTAGTCGGAACTGGGGGAATAACGCGTAACGGAAGAGTGTTTTCTCCACCGGAGACTGTGGCTGAGAAAGCTGACAAGGCTGAGAAAGCTGACAGAGGTAAAGGTAAGGTCGTCGAAGAAACCTCCCGTGAGGTAGGAAAGGACCTGCTTGTGAAAGATGCCGAAGAATTCATGAGACTGGTCAAGAAAAGTGATTATAAGATCGTTGATCATCTTCACCAAATGCCGTCTAAGATCTCTATTCTGAATCTGTTGTTGTGTTCTGAGGCACACCACAACGCCCTGCTGAAGGTTCTGAATGCAGCGTATGTACCGCAAGAGATCTCCGTCAACCAGCTAGAGGGAGTAGTTGCTCATGTGAATGTTGGGAATGGATTAGGGTTTACTGACCTCGAGCTGACGCCGAAAGGAAGGAACCATAACAGCGCCCTGCATATCTCGATAGAATGTCGAGGAACAGTTATGTCCCATGTGTTGGTGGACATGGGATCATCTCTGAATATTCTCCCCAAGAAAGCTCTGATGAGGTTGGATACGAGAGGACTGATTTGTACACCCAGTGACCTGGTTGTGAAAGCTTTTGATGAAACTAAGTGTCACGTCTTTGGAGAGGTAACTCTACCCATTCAAGTTGGGCCAGAAACCTTTGACGCGGTTTTCTATATCATGGATATCATGCCCACCTATAGTTGTCTATTGGGCCGGCCTTGGATCCATTCTGCGGGCCCAGTGACTTCCACATTGCACCAGAAGCTGAAGTATGTTGTGGGGGGCAGCGTCGTCACTGTCTATGGTGAAGAGGACACAATGGTGAGCCATTTGTCATCTTTTAAATATGTTGAGGTGGATGGCGAGATCCCCGAAACTTTGTGCCAGGCATTTGAAGCCGTTAAAGTGAAGGATGCGATTCCGATGATGATTGAGAAACCTGAGATGAATCTCTCTTCCTTCAAGGAAACTCAAGCTGTTATTCAAGCTGGCTCTGCCCCAGGCTGGGGGCAAGTGCTGGAAATCCCTAACAAGCAGGATAAGTTTGGGTTAGGGTATTCTCCTTTTGCTGATGCTTCCTCCTCTCGCAGTGCGCTGTGCGTCAAAGGGCCGATTCAGTTCACAAAAGGTGGGGTGATATTTAAGAATGTCAACACCGTGTCTGAAGACGACGAAGATAGTGATTGCGACCTGGACTCCTGGATTCAGCCGAGCAAACCAGGCCAGAGCCTCAACAACTGGTCCGTCCAGGATATCGTCCAAGTGACGCGCAAATAGTAATGCATTGTCTTTTCCAATTATTGTACAACCTCATGCTCTACCCGAGGCATAAAGGTTTTATTGTCAGGGCCTTGATTGCTTATGCATGTACAATTTATCAATAAATCAAAGGGCGTTTTCTTTGCATTCAAATTTTGTGATCTCTGTTATTCCTGTTTTTACTTTTGTTTTGAAAAACAATAAAATGGCAATACAGTTTATGCTAACCTGCATATCCTTGTTTTAGGCTTAACCCTTATTATTGCAGGATTCACATCACAGATGACATCGACTCTGAACCTTCTACGAATCACTTCGACTTTGATTGCCCGATATATCAAGCTGAAGAAGAGATTGATGAAGACGAAGACCTTCCAAAAGAGTTGGCCCTTTTGTTGAAACAAGAAGATAAGATCATTCTGCCTCACGAGGAAGAGATTGAGATTGTTAATCTGGGTTCTGAGGAACTTGTCAGAAATGTCAGGATAGGGGCTGCATTACAGAGCGATGTTAAGCGAAGATTGGTCAAGATGCTTCGAGAGTATAGTGACATCTTTGCTTGGTCGTATGAAGATATGCCCGGACTCGATACTGACATAGTGGTCCATCATCTACCACTGCGAGAAGATTGTCTTCCCGTTAAGCAGAAGCTTAGAAGGACACGACCAGATATGGCCGTTAAGATCAAAGAAGAAGTGCAAAAGCAACTGGATGTTGGCTTTTTAGCGGTCACTACTTACCCTCCGTGGGTCGCCAACATAGTACCTGTACCGAAGAAGGACGGTAAGGTGCGGATGTGCGTTGATTATCGGGATTTAAATAAGGTGAGCCCTAAAGATGATTTCTCGCTCCCTCATATTGATGTTTTGGTCGACAATACAGCTTAATTTTCCGTGTTTTTGTTCATGGATGGCTTCTCCGGCTATAATCATATCAAGATGGCGCCGGAGGACATGGAGAAAACCACGTTCATTACCCCTTGGGGGACGTTCTGCTACAAGGTAATGCCTTTCGGTCTGAAGAACGCAGGGATCACTTACCAGCGAGCGATGGTTACTTTATTTCATGACATGATTCATCATGAGATTGAAGTCTATGTTGATGACATGATTGCGAAGTCCCAAACGGAGGAGGGACATCTGGTCAATTTGCTGAAGCTGTTTGAGAGGCTTAGGAAGTTCAGGTTGAGGCTGAACCCTAACAAGTGTACTTTCGGAGTACGGTCTGGAAAACTACTGGGGTTTATTGTGAGTGAAAAAGGCATTGAGGTTGATCCTGCTAAGATAAAAGCAATACAAGATATGTCAGCGCCAAAGACTGAAAAAGAAGTTCATGGTTTCCTGGACAGAATAAACTACATTGCAAGGTTTATATATCAGCTCACGGCCACGTGTGAACCGATGTTCAAGCTACTGAAAAAAGATCAGGTGATTGTCTAGAACGAGGATCGCCAGAAGGCATTCGATAAGATAAAACAGTATCTGCAGGAACCTCCGATTTTGATACCCCCAATGGCCGGAAGACCCTTAATCATGTACTTGACAGTTCTTGAGAATAGCATGGGTTGCGTTCTTGGTCAGCACGACGAGACTGGCAGAAAGGAGTATGCCATTTATTACTTGAGTAAAAAATTCACAGATTATGAGTCTCATTACTCAATGCTGGAAAAAAACGTGTTGTGCACTCGCGTGGACTACCAAACGTTTACGACAGTATATGATCAACCACACGACCATGCTAATTTCGAAGATGCATCCGATCAAGTCCGTCTTCTAGAAGCAAGCGCTTTCAGGCAGGATTGCCAGATGGCAAATGGTGTTGACGGAGTATGACATTCAGTATGTTTCCCAGAAGGCCATCAAGGGGAGTGTATTGTCTGAGTACCTTGCCGAACAACCTATTGAAGATTATCAGCCGATGAAATTTGAATTCCCTGACGAGGATATCATGTTTCTCAAAGTGAAAGATTGTGACGAACCGTTGCCCGGCGAGGGGCCAGACAAGAAATCCCAGTGGAAGTTGATATTTGACGGGGCGGTTAATTCATACGGAAGTGGTATTAGGGAAATCATTACAACTCCCCAGGGATCCCACATCTCGTTTACTACCAAGTTGACTTTTCTGGTCACCAACAATGAAGCAGAATACGAGGCATGCATCATGGGTTTAGAAGAAGCCATTGATTTGAGAATCAAAAACCTGGATGTATATGGTGACTCGGCATTCGTTGTTAACCAAATTAAAGGGGAGTGGGAGACTCGTCAGTCAAATTGGATCCTGTACATGAATTATTCCAGAAGGATGCTTCCGTTCTTTGATCGAGTGGAACTCCATCATGTGCCTAGGGCAGAAAATTAGATGGCTGATGCCTTAGCCACGTTGCTTCGATGTACAAAGTCAATTTTGGAATGAAGCTCCAAGAATTGTCATTTCCCGTCTTGACAGACCTGCATTCGTCTTTTCAATCGAGGAAGCCTCCGATGGCAACCCATGGTTCCATGATATCCAGACTTTCCTTATGCCTAAGGAGTATCATGCGGGAGCGTCAACCTAGGATAAGAAGACTCTGAGGAGGCTGTCTGGAAATTTCTATCTCAATCCTGACGGAGTTCTGTATAAGAGAAATCACGATCTCGTGCTACTCAGATGTGTGGACACAAAAGAAGCTAGTCTGCTTATGGAGGAAGTCCATGAAGGCACATTTGGTACACACGCTGGCGGACATGCTATGACGAGAAAGATCCTACGAGCAGGATATTACTGGCTGACGATGGAGTCGGATTGCTTCAAATTCGCGAAGAGATGTCATAAATGCCAGGTTTATGCTGATAAAATTCATGTGTCGCCGTGCCCGTTGAATGTCATGTCATCCCCGTGTCCATTCTCCATGTGAGGCATTGATATGATAGGCAAGATCGATCCCATTGCATCTAACAGTCATCACTTCATTTTGGTAGCTATCTACTACTTCACCAAGTGGGTGGAGGCAGCCTCGTACACCAACGTGACCAAGCAAGTGGTAGCCAAATTCATAAAGAAGGACATCATCTATCGATACGGATCCCGAGCGGATCATTACTGACATAGGTTCGAATCTGAATAACAAGATGATGAAGGAATTATGCCAGAGCTTCAAGATTGAACATCACAACTCATCACCTTACCGGCCGAAGATGAATGGTACGGTTGAAGCGGCCAACAAGAACATTAAAAAGATAGTACAAAAGATGGTTGTGACCTACAAAGATTGGCATGAGATGTTGCCATTTGCATTGCACGGTTATCGTACGACAGTATGCATATCAACCGGGGCAACTCCTTTCAAACTAGTGTGCGGTATGGAAGCTGTCGTACCGTTGGAAGTTGAGATTCCTTCTTTGCGAGTTTTGGTTGACGTGAAACTCGATGAGGAAGAATGGATTAAGAACCGATTAAATCAACTCAGTCTGATGGATGAGAAGAGATTAGCATCGATTGCATGTGGTCGTCTATACCAGAGCTGAATGAAGAAAGCTTATGATAAGAAGGTGCGTCCTAGAAGCTTTCATACGGGTGATCTCGTCTTGAAGAAGATTCTTCCGCCACATTCCGATCACAGGGGCAAGTGGACTCCTAACTACGAAGGTCCGTATGTCGTCAGCAAGGTATTCTCGGGAGGAGCCTTGTTGTTATCCATGATGGATGGCGACGATTTTGCATCCCCTGTGAACGCGGACGCAGTTAAAAAATACTTTGCTTAACAAAATGACCCGCTGGAAAAAAAAAGAATATCCAGGCAAAAATAGGGCATCTCGGCGAACCATAAAAAAGGAAAAAGGTTCGGGCAAAAATTAGGGATATAAATGAAAAAATGTACACCCGCAAAGTCGAAAACCTGAAAGGGCGGCTTTGGCAAAAAAGGGTATCCCAGTGAATCGAAAACCCGAAAGGGCGATTCAGGCAAAAGTTAGGGATTAGAAAAGCAAATGACTGTGTTCCGCGTGTGAAATTTCATTGTTTAGTGGTTTGGGAAGACCTGAGGGCCGTTTATCTGAATCAATCTCTTCTGAAGCTGAAGCGTCGGAGAAGTATCGAAGTCGAGTGGGTCATAGAGGGAAGAGAAGTCTAGGGAAGCCTAACTGCGTATCTTTAGAACCATACCTCCAGTGGGTTAGAAAAAGGGCAACCGATCTAAAGATGCCATACTCCCGTCAAGATCCCATAGCTCCCAGGAGAGAGCCCACTTATGTCTTTATGTCTAAAGCCGAGGAGTTAGAGGTGTCCTTAAGGAAGTCTCAACATGAGCTGGAATCTTGGAGGAACAAGTACCAGGTAGCAGTGGCATAAAATGATGAGTGTCAAAAGGAGAAGGTTGAACTTCAAAAGCAGAATGCTGAGCTCCAAAAGCAGAATGATGAACTTCAAAAGGAGAGGGATGAACTTCAGAAACAGCTACAATTGAAGGATGAAGAGCTACTCCCCTGCAAGAAGAGGAAAGTCATGGAGGATTTATTTTTCTCCGACCCACAATGCACTATTTGGAAAATAATTGTGGACAACCTTATCCGTGAGAAGGCGCAACTAGAAGAGCAGCCCAAGCAGCAGCATTCAAATCTTCTTTAGTGTCTTTACTAGCTTTTATTTAGCTTTTATTTGGGACTCTTTAAAAGAATATTTATGTAGTCCGTTTCAAATTTAATAAAATGTTTCCTTTACCGCAATGCCTATAAATAGAGGAATCCCATGAAGTCCTAATCATCTTGCATTGCATTCTTTTTCCATTGTTCACTTCAAGAAACTCAAATTCGTTCTGTAGGTGTTGTAATCATGGATTTCAGAAGAGAAACCCTGAAGTACACTTTTCAGAGTCCCAACCTCGAAAGCTTGAGAGAACTAGCCGAACTCGTCGAGGATCGCTTTGCCTTCGCAACAGAGTATGGAGGAGTCTTCTGTTTCCTTGAGCTGAGGATGAAAGAAGGATTGTTGGAAACGTTGGTTCAATTTTATGACCCGATGTATCACTGCTTCACTTTTCCGGACTACCAGTTGATGCCGACCTTGGAAGAATACTCAGAACTTTTGAGGATGCCTGTGACTGTTTGACCTCTGTTCACCGGAAGGGAAGACACGCCTAGTCACCAAGAGATTGCAAATGCCACTCATCTTAGCCTAGAAGATGTCCATACACACCTGATCACCAAGGAAGGAGTCCTTGGGTTTCCCGCCGACTTTTTGATCGAAAAAGTCCGTTACCATGCTGAAAGAAAGGAGGTTCTCATATTGGAAGCCAATTTCGCTTTGTTGGTCTATGGGACTTTCTGGTTACCTAAAATTGACGATTTTGTTGATATGGATGCAATCAAGCTGTTCATACTCAAGAATCCAGTACCCACCTTGCTTGCTGATACGTACTTATCGATTCACTCGAAGAATGCCGAAGGAGGAGGACGCATTGTATGTTGTACTGCCCTGCTGTACTCATGGTTCATTGCTCGTTTGACTTGGTACCCGTCCCTTTGGGATAAAGTAGCAACACCTCGATGGTCCGAGATACTTATGGCCCTTACCCATTCGGACATTGTCTGGTATGATCCCGCCTATGGAGGCGTGCCTATGATTCCTAGCATCGGAGGATTCCCTAACGTACCGCTCATTGGAAGAGAAGGATGTATAAGTTACAATCCCGCTTTGGCCCGTAGACAGTTTGGACACCCTATGACCCAAGTGCCTGACCCAGTTTCGTTGGAAGAGATCTATTTCAAAGGAGAAGAGGATCTAGATCTGAAGACTGTCATCATTTATGCATGGAAATATATTGATATGGAAGGAACAGCTGCTTCAGGATACTGTGCTGTTTCCAAGGATTATCTGCATTGGGTGCGAGAAAGAGCTCTCGATCTCAAGATGCCTTTTCCTTTCCATGAACCTATGGTATTATCTCCTCATGACCCCGACTGGTTCGAAGAAGAGGAAATAGAACAAGTAAGGATTGCTTTGGATGAAGCCCGGAAATTGAGGACCGCCTGGAAGAACAAGTTCCTCACCCTCAAAGTAGAGAAGGAAAGACTTCAGAAGACACCAGAATTAGAAGTTGCCAGAAAGAGAAAGGCACAAGGGGATTTATTTTCTCCTGCCTCTTCAAGTGCTGTTACCAGCGATGATCTCCCATCAACTACCATGGCTTGGAAGGAGTGTGTGGAACGACTCATCATCGAGAAAGCGGCGCTGCAGGAGCGCATTGACCAGCTGACCGAGGAGCTCCGTACAAAAGAGAGGACCGTGGGATAGAGTTCTAAGTTTTCTCTTGCTTTTGTTGTAATAAACTCTTGAAAGAGTACTTTGTTTTCATTGTTTCTCAAAAATAAAAAGTTTTTCAATTATCCTACATTATAATACTGAAAAGCACTTTGAGTTTCTTGAAGTCTCCTCCTGCATCATGCATTAACATTCTGCATTTGGCATGGCATTTTACATTTTGTGCATATGTCCTTCCTTTGTTGTGGCTCATTTCGGTTATCCTTCTCTGCTGTCAGTCGCCGTCTCAACCATCTGACCAAGCCGGAAGTATCATTAAAGGATAGTGAGGAGAACCAAGACATGGATCGCATGACTAGCTTCAGAGTAAGGTCTAACCCGACGCTTCGCCGTCCCTCCGACAACTTTGTTCCTATTCAACTCCAGCCTATGCAAGAAAAGGAAATGGACGATCCAGAGTTTACAGCATTCAAGAATGAATTTCGTGACTTCGAGGAACGATGGAAAATGATGAAGAGGAACCGTGCGCCTGATTTCCATGCTCATGACCCGCACCTAGTTCCAGATTTAGTTATCCCCCCAGGATTCCAGATACCCGCCTTTGAAGTGTACAAAGGTACGATTTGTCCAAGGTATCATTTGACGATGTTTTGTTCGAAGATGACCGCTTATCTTTGGAACGACAAACTAATGATTCACTGCTTCCAAGAAAGTTTGGGTGGAGCACCGTTAACATGGTACATGAAGCTACAAGTGAATCACATCCAGTCTTGGGAAGACTTAGCTGTTGCTTTTGTAAAACAGTACAATTACAGTTTGGGAATAGTTCCCGATAAAACAGGTGATAAAGGATATCCCAGAGAATCCACAGCTTCGGTATCCCGTCCTCAACATGAGTATGCAATGCCCGCTCAGCGCAAGCAGCAATTACCTCCTAAACGAAGGATGCCATCTCCAGACCAGCATCGACATGTTCGAAGACAGTTTCCGAATCAGAAAGTACTTCTGAATACTCTGAAAGAAGAAACTCATTGGTTTGATCTTATCCCATTGACCTACCGTCAATTATGGTTTTATTTCGTCCGAAACTCGGTAATGACACCTAGAAAGACTAGAACCATGAACTCTCACCCACCATGGTTCAACCCAAACACCAGCTGTGAATTCCATGATGGAGTGTTGGGGCATTCAATCGAAGATTGCAAAGTTTTTCAAGGGAAAGTTCAAGAAATGATCGATAATAAAGCGCTAACCTTCAAAGGAGAAAGACCGATCCTGAATGGAATACCATTACGCTGATATAAGCGAAAACTCCAGAAGAACTCCCTTTTTCTTTCGTTTGTTTGTGTGTTTATTTCTTGGATTAAAAGCATATCTTGCATGTAAGAACTTTCTGTTTTGAATAAGTAATGCAATAACTGTTTGTCTTGAAGAAATCCGTTCGTTCTCACTCAAATAGTTTTTCAAAATTATCTATAATGCCGACTTGTACCCGATCTCTCTCTCTGACAGAGAATTGGAAGGAGGATGATGAAGTAAAACACATGATCTCTTGTTGTATGCTTCGAATAAATACCCTACTGATGATGTAAGGCATTATTTTGAACCTTCTAAACACCAACATAGTCAACCCTTTCTTTTAAACCTTGATTGAGGATCCGTTCTCCTTCTCCCAAACCGAAACATCATTTTCTTAACCTGGGGCAGGGTAATATCAAAAATGATGAACATCTTTTCAAAATTGGGTGGGCACAAATATACTAACCTTTCTACCTCCATTCTACAAGTCATAAATTAAACCCATATACAACCCTCAAAGTCCTAATTGAGGTAAGGTCTAATTCGAAAGCATACTCGATGAGATATTGTTTTCTGACTCCTTGAGCTATGCTCAAATTTAAATCGGCTTTATAAATAACGATTCAATTTGTATCCTAACTAGTGGTTTCGATCACAAGTCATTGCGATACTCCTTTTCAAAACTTCAAGACAAACGCGTGTCGCATTAACCGTTTCAAAATGGATATTTCAAATGTGCTAAATACGCTTGACATCTTAGAAAGACGACATACAGACATTGATGATGATATCTGAAGACTTTGCTGACTTGGGGCAAGTCATTCTTCCCAAAGAAAATTTCATCCGCGCAAGTCTTGGGTTCAACTAGAAGAAATTCAAGGACTCACTTACCGCCAATCAGGGGCAGTTACGTCGAGATTCGACGAATCTCTAGAGAGTTTGAAAACAGTGGGGCATTGGGACATCATATTTTCTATAAAATCCTCTCGAGACGATTTTCTCTTCAACTATGTGACTTGGGGCATTTGAAGATTGGAGCAAAAAGGTGTATACTTCATCCTCAGGAAGCTCAATCCCAACATATTCAGCAACTACGAAGACCCAGGATATTTATTTTATCCCCTATGAAACTTCGGTTTGGGCACCTCCGTCTACAATTTCATACAACATGCCAGACTTATCAAGATGATACATCCCCAAGTGGATCGATCACTCTTCCTCAAGAGAAACTTTGAAGTTTTGAAGCAGTATTGGGACCCTACATTTGGTTCTCCATCTATCCTCAGTGATACTTCTATCTTTGAAGATGGGTCGGACGTTTGTTTCGAGACATTTGTCCCGTATTCGGTCTTTGCTTTCGTTTGTCTCATCAGCATAAGCATACACATATCATATAAGTAGATAGCATAACATTTGCATTTTGTGCATCCTGTTTGTTTTACTCTATCTCTTCGATTGCGGTTGCCCTTGGGTATTCGGGCGTGTCTTACTCCTTCCAAATAGAGTCGTCAGCCCTAAGCAGAAAAAACTCAATATTTCTATTTCCCCACGAAGTTCGATCCTCGTGGAAGACAGTTATTTCAGTACATTCCCATTGGAGTTTATGCCTCTATGGTTGAGTCTTGCTTGACAGTTTCTCTTCGGTTGTTTCCCGAATTGAACTTCGGTCTTTGACAATTACACTATGAACATCTCCCGCTTTTGAGCATGGATCAAAAGTGCAGTTGCTTTGTGCTTCGACATTATGAGGATCACCATTTGAAGACACACTGTTTCTTCAACAACATTACAAGATCCACTCGACAACTTACAGCTGAATGACAGAAGATCTCTTTATTTGAGCAACTCGTTTTGGGCAGATCTATTCTCAAAACGACAAACAACAACTTCCTCAAGACAATTTGTCTATCCCCAGCGGGTTATCTCAAGATTATCAAGTCAAAACAGAGGACATTACAGATACTTCCCCATTTGAGGATTTCTGCTACTACAATTTCACATTTCTACTACAATTACAACAAAGATACTCCTCAAAAATGATTTTCCCCGAAGAGTTCATTACGAGTACAATCAATGACATATCTCCTTGCAAGAGGACACTCCACGTATCAACCGGTTTACAACTCTTCTGAAGATCCCCGGTGCACATTCTACAAATTGCCAATACAATACAAGTTGCATCTACAATTACAAATACAAGATCACATCTACAAAATTCTACAATTACAGATTACATCGACAACATTTACATCAACAATTCTACAGTTCTACAATTTACAACATACAATCTACAATGACACTATGGCTCACAGCCAAACATCTACATCAACATTACAATTTACAACTACAGTTACATCTACAATCTACAAATTTACAACCCCTCTTTGAAGACGCTCTCACGAGTTTCCATCATTTTGGGCAGGAACCGAGACCAGCTCATGGTTCCCATACCATGGAGCAAGGGGAAGTTCGGCATCAGGAACCGAGACCAGCTCATGGTTCCCATACCATGGAGCAAGGGGAAGTTCGGCATCAGGAACCGAGACCAGCTCATGGTTCCCATACCATGGAGCAAGGGGAAGTTTGACATCAGAAACCGAGACCAGCTCATGGTTCCCATACCATGGAGCAAGGGGAAGTTTGACATTAGAAACCGAGACCAGCTCATGGTTCCCATACCATGGAGCAAGGGGAAGTTTGAAATCAGAGACCGAGACCGGCGCATGACTCCCATATCATGATGCTCGGGGAAGCTCAACAACTACAACAATATCTACAACTACAATGACATCAAAGACCGAGACTAGCTCATGGTCCCCGTACCATGATGCCAGGAGAGGTTATACATTTTACCGTTTCAGCGGAGTTACAAAATATATAAAAAAAAAAGGGATCCATTTTGAGTTACTATTGACCACCACCTTGGTAGTAAAAGTATCTTTCGATCACAAATCGTCAAAACCACCGCATCCCTGATGCATGAGTTACCGTCACACGTTTGGAGATCTCCCATGGGTGATTGTTCCTATCCTCGTAGGGTCCCGCCTTGTTGGATCTGTCGCTCTTCTGTCTAGCATGTCGTGCCCAGTTCGTCCCCTGTCAACCTCTTTCTCACAGATTTTGTCCGTCTTGCATTCTCATATCATTACATATCATTTGCATTCGGTGGTGTCTTATGGCCAAAAATTCGCGCAATGTTTGTATTTAAGTCTCTCCTATCTCGTCGAGACGAAGATTTCAATCTCCATATCTCCGAATAGGAGTAACTTAAATAGGGGCATCTGTTGCACCCTAATTTTTGACCATAAAATCTCACCTCTTTTTGCGCATTTTTCTATTATTGTTTGACTTTATTTTATTTATGTTTTTACGACTAACCAAATTGTGCAGATGCAGAGTGGAGATATTTTTCTTGCTCATTATTAAATACGTCAAAGACGTAGGTCATGTCTCGAGGAAGCAGAGATTCAGATTGATTTTACATTTGAGGGTTACATTGGACTTGGCAAATTATTAAGAGAATTCTAGGACAAAAATCTCATATGATACCAGGATGGTCGATTATTGAGGATATTCGGAATCAGATGCAAGGAGCAAATTTATGACAAATATGGAGTTTGTGATCAAGGTTGGCATGTCTACCCTCATTACGAGCTACCAAGGATTTGAGAGTTAGATAGCTAGAAGTTTGAATCCCTAATGCAAGAGGGTGGTTCCCTTTTTGTTCTTTTGAATGCTGGTCGTTTGTGTTTGGAAGCATTGAATTAAAAGTTTCATCGAATTAAACCCAATTTGAGTGATAATTAAGGTCTCAACCACATAAAGAAGGAAGAAAAGCCATGCATTCATTTCTAAATACATACAGGGAGCATTTCCATACAAGGCACTAATCCATCTTGACTTATTTTATCCAAGCCGAGAAATATGATAATGACAACTTTGAGGCAATTCCAAAGGTTAAAAGCATACTCAATGTACATGCCTTTGGTACTGAGACCAATTAAAAAATACTAAGACCGCTACTTAAGGTTCAACACAAGATGCATTTAGCTACAGAAGGTCCCTTTTAAACCACAAGGCTAGCTTTCAAGACCCTCGTTGTGGTGCGTAGCATAAGCCTTATAATTATCGAGGATTGACGAGGATGGCAGTAGAAGAGATCGTGCTGACTTTGAATACCCAAGCAGGACCTTATACCTTGCTCTGTGTGCTGAGCATGATCCAAAGTCGTCTTCCCAATGCGCCGTAACTACACCCGTTCTCCGGCATACTCACAAACCTGAAACAGTAATAAGAAATCAGGCTGTTAACGATCAAGTTATCATGGAGCATATGTTATCAGTTAATACTTTGTGGTTTCTCCAACAATACGGCAAAGCCAGCAGGGGCATCATGCCCATTCTAAAGATAAACAAAAACTCTTGCAAATGCTGTTCCTATCATTGAAAGAGCACCATCAACATCAGCAAGCTTTGCAGCAGCCATTGCAGTATCCCAGAATCAGCACTATTACCGAAGAATTTTCCTATCAGTTCACGTCAGCTTTCACAAATATTAGAGTGAATTGTCAGCTAAAATATGAACAGATTGAGAGAAGAAAAAGCTACCACAGAAGACGAGTTCAAAGTAAAGCTGAAAGTCAAGTAACATACGTAAGCTGAGAGGGTCATGCTCGTCGCGCCAGCTCCAAAATTGTTTGCAAGTGAGAGTTGGTTTGCTGTATTAGAGTTCTCCAAGATGATGTAACCACACAAGTTGATGGTAGGCTACGGATATGTGGTACGGTTGACAGTTGAGCTATATTCAGTGTGCTTCGGAAACCTGGCAAGCATAGAACACCACTTTGAATGCAACTCGTAAGGGACAATTCACCGTCATCCAGTTAAGAACCAGCACAAGCTTCCCTTTCCTGCAATGTATCAAGATTTCTTTTAAACCAACACAACACCAGCTTGAGCAACAGCACTGCAAAAATGCAAAATAGAAGAATAAGGGAAGTGATTAGATTAGGAGCATGAGTGGCTCGAGGGTAACCAAACCAAATGCGGAAAGAAAGATCGCAATAGACCCTAGCTTGACTTGTTACCATTGGTTCTACATCATTGCCCGCTGCACTACTTTTTCCTGAGGAAAGCAACATGACCCTTGCGGTTCCTTGTGCAACTCCAATCGCGTGTAAATTCGCACATAGTACGCAGCCACAACCTCACGTTAAGCTCCCTTTCTAGCAAACCCGTTCAAATGTCATGACTTGCAAAGAGAACCAGAGTGGACAAGATCAATATCTTCGGACATCTCCAACGACTGAGCACGAGTAACAAGCAACACAATCAATGCATGGTCTACGACAATATTCGACCTGGTGAGCAAAATTGGAAAGAACCATCAGGGTTCAAACCACTGTGGTATCATTCCCTGCAACAGAAATAGAGTTAATCAGCCAACAAGTCATAGCCAATAAACATATTGGTTAGGAGTTTTCAGAAGTGAATTAAACCGCATAGTTACAAAGATGAATCAGGATTCCTCTCACCAGTTTTGGAGCAGCAGTCTCCTCTTGCATCTCTATCTGAAGTGAGTTGATCCAGTTATGGAGCGGGGATGAGTTCAAGCATCTCTTGCAATATTCCAATTGCATCTCTACCGCCCCAAGCTCAGAGGGCGAACATAGGCAAGTCGAGGGACAGATTACGAACCAAATAGCCCTTGAACCCCAATAACTTTAGATTTTTACGAGAGCGAAGAGCCCACACCTCTACCCTGCATATGTTAAAAACGTGGAATTGTTATTAACGATGAAGTCTGAATGATTTGGAGAGATTTGGTTATAGTTAGTACCATAATGAAGGAACATCAGCACGACCAGCGTTTCCATATCAGCTACAAATACCAACAGGGATAACACACCAAACCACCCAAGTCAATAACCTGTCATGCCACGCACCAGCAAGAGCAAATAAAGCCTACCACATTAAACCTGCGAACCGAAACGCAATGGCAGTCAAATATTATCTCCGCATCAACGGCTTATAGGAAAACGAGAACCTGACTGGAACAGCTCGATATGCAAGTGTTAAGTGCTTACCTTGGAGTTGAACAATACAAAAGAGATGATTTAGGGTCACTTGCTTTCTCTGAAAGGGAGTCTTCCATGGCAAGGCTTGAAAGCTGCCACTAGCACCACCGACACCTGAACAAGAAGAAGATTTGCAGAGACATTAGCTGAGAGCAGCTACTCCTCCACCTACTGCAGCACCGGTTTTCTTTTTCGTGAAGTTTTTTCCAAAGCATCAAACACGGGCCCCTCCCTTTTGGACTTCTAATTCAACAGCTGGCCCAACAATTTGTGTGTTTCCCGCACCTGCCAAAGCTAGAAATCAAGTTAGCAAAATCAATCAGAGGATATTCCACAAAGATTTAGAATATCCCATCCAAATCCCCAAGCATTGAACCTGGACAGACAACTTATTAAACGAGATCGACGCATTAAAATCTATTTTAACAAAACGCTCAACAAAATTGGAACAGAAGAGGAAACTTTTCAAATTGGGTTCCAATCAGCATTAAAATGATTAAAAAGCATTCAATCAGACTTTAATCCCCCTTTGAGGCCTATATAAGAGCCGAAGGTGAAGAGGTATTTTTGAAAAAAAAAACCCTAGCGATACAAAGACGGAAAATTCACACAAACAATTCCCGTAAACCATAACCTCGGAGATTAACAACCATACAGAGTTCCACGAAGTCCTTAAAGATCGAAAATCAGAAGAGATAGAACTTATCTTTCCTCCTCAACGCGAGATCACTCTCACCATTGCCGAAAACCGCCGCGAGATCGCCTTCAAGCTCTCACACCGCCGTCGTCGCCCGAGCCTCTATCGCATCTGATCAACCGCTACACACAGACTTCGGTACACTCTAAGCTCTATCCACATTCTTGTTTTGTTAATGCTTTCGTTTTGATTTCAGGTGGGGAAGTGAAGAACGAGAGTGAGGCGGAGAGAAGAAGAACGACGATGAGAGGGATTTGGGGGGGGAATTTAGGGTTTTTCTTATTTTGTTTTTGTTTACTTTTATTAAAATGTATAATTACTGCACACTAATCACTTACACCACTCACACACACAAATCATTAACCACCCTAATCAAATTTTTTTTTATCGTTAACTAATTAACTAATCCCCCTTTTAAAAATAATTTAGTAAACCTGTTTTTGAATAAATAAATTATATATCTCTTTTATGCTAAAGAAAAAGGTAATTTTTTAAAATAAATGTTAATAACGATTTTTTTTTTATAATTTAAATAACTTCTATCTATTTATAATAACAAAAACTTTTTTAATAGGAGAACTTTTCATATAAATCATCACACAAAATTATGCCTTACTATTTAATTAGCTAACTTTTATTCTATAAAATTTATTTTCATCAATTTAATAACCCTTTAGTTAAATATTTATTCACTATAATAAAATAAAAAATCTTTTATAAATAAACCACACATACATGCCAATTTATTTATTTGAATAAATTATGAGTATTTAATCGACTTTTAAAATAAATAATAAAAACTCTTTTATCCTATAATCAACATATTTTAATAATAAGTAAATTATTCTTTCAGATAATAAAATATAATCAATCCAACCTTTTTACTAAAAACAAATCAATCGTTTAAAATCAATTAACATCGTACAAATCAATTATGCACTCACGACACATGCACCTACACCATAGCGCTTTCATGCGTATTTACATTTATCGTTATCTGCTTTATCTTATTCACAATGCACACCCACTCACTCAGCGCTTTCATGCGTTCGCGTATGGTTTATCTTTTTGCAATTTATCTTTACCGCAAGTCATTATATCTCATTGCATTCCGTCCAAAGGAAAAACCTACACATAATTCAACGTTGTGTGTAGTTGCACTTCATATGCATCATATTCCCCATTGATCCTTGATTCTTCAAGTTGATCACTTAAGTTTAGGACCTACCCCATAGGAAGGACCTTGTCTTAATCTTTACAACTTAGACAAACAATTAAACACAATACAACTTTTTTCAAACACAATAGAGAATAGATGTTAATCATCTTAAGTGAGATATAATCTCCACCCCACAACAATACAATCAAACATGTAGGGACTTTGCCTTAAGAACGACAAAGGCATACTTGGCGACCATCCGAGTATTTAAGACCTTTCTTAAGACGATGCAAAGACCATTTCCTACAACCCCTATTACATTTGTGGTGGTTATCTCTCCCTTAACATGAAGACTCGTCTCTTCTCCTAAACCCAATCAAAACAACTACCCTAAACCCGTAGGAACTTTGACCACAGTCAAAGGTCTCCTCTAACCCTTTAGGGTGAACTACAACATACTCTGATTCCACTCCCGTAAGGATATGTAGGCACAAGGTGCGATGCCTTATCGAGTATACTTAGATATAAACCCCTAGGGTCTTTTATCCTTTAAGCAGATAACACATAGCAGTAAACAACATAAAATAAGAGGTTCCTGTAGAGTACTACAGAAACTTAGGATGCTAGTACCTTCCCTAAGTTTAACCAACCCCCGAACCTAAAACAATCTAGCTTGCATTTGCATTGCATTGTGGGAATTTCGATCTTTATCCCTTCCTTTGGACAAATCAAAGTTCGGTTGCAAAATGAATTAACGATTCAAACTAATCAATAGTTTGGTATCAAAATTTCACCGCGACACTAGGGAGGAGCTGAGATACGCTTTAGTCAAAGCGAAGCATGAGAATACTGAACTGTGGGAGATAATTCATCAGAATCAACTCCAGCCCAGGTCTCAAGAGGGAGAGGGATCGTCTAGTTAGAACGGTCGACACTTCGCCATTTCCTGCTGTTGATCAAGAGTGTAATCTTTTGTTGTATTTGCTTCTGTTGTAAGAAAGGTCTTGCTTGTTAGCAAGAGCCATCTATTATAATAGATCTTAACTTATCAACAAAAACCTGCTTTTAAAGCACGTTTTTATGTGTGTTTCTAACTTTGTCTGTAAACAAAATTACTGTTTTTCCTTGAATGGTCAGTTTTGCATTTTGCATTTGCATATCATTCTGCATGGTCTTGCATGGGTTTCGCAGCTCGTCTGTTGTTCCTTTTCCACCAGAGAGAGAGAGAGAGAGGAGGAGGAGGAGGAATTAAGTCATGTTGAGTTCCCACAGATACAACACTCGAGCCAGAGCTCAAAGGAAGATGGCCGATCACGACCAGAGAATCGACCAGATCGATAAGGACATCGAGGGAATCAAAGACAATGTCAGTCAGATTATGGAAATTCTCAATGTGATAAAAGCAAAGATGGATTCCCAGGCTACTGGGGTCTCTAAAATCACTACATCAGCGGTAAACCCTCCTACAGTTCAAGCTTCAACAACAGAGTTTTCGTTCGGCATATCTAGGGATTTTCTGCCTCCGCTCAGCAATGCTCAACTTTTCAATTTTTAACCACAAGTTGTTCCTATAACGATAGATCCTCTTTTCACCCAGGAGGGAGGTCCAACACATACTCGACTTATTTTCAACAACCATCAACCAATCTTTGATATACCCAATGGTTTCGAAATCGAAGACGAAAAACACGAGAAGTTGAGAGTAGAAATGGACATCATGGCTAAGAGGATGAAAGCTATTGAAGGAAATAATGTCTTTGGATCATACGCCAAAGACATGTGTCTAGTATCAGGGTTGGTATTTCCACCGAAGTTCAAAATGCCAATATTCGACAAGTACGAGGGATCCACTTGTCTGAAAGTTCATTTGATCACGTATTGCAGGCGGATGGCCCCGTACATCAAAAATGATAAGCTACTGACACATTGCTTTCAGGATAGCCTCAAGGGAGCATCTGCCAAGTGGTTTCTGAATTTAGACCAGGCAAAGATACACTGCTTTCAGGATTTGTCCGATGCATTTATTCAGCAGTATAAGTACAACATGGATTTGGCCTCAGATCGCCGTCAGCTTCTTAGCATGACGCAAAAGAGTACTGAATCCTTTAAGGAATATGCGCAAAGATGGCGTGGGGCAACTGCTAAAGTTGAGCCACCCCTGACTAAAAAATAATTAGCTGAATGGTTCATAGACACAGTTAGGCCTGAGTTCTATGAGAGACTAATTAGCAGTGTCACAACAAACTTCTCCAACATTGTAGCCGTGAGAGTAAAAGTTGAGGTGTTGCACCCCAAAATTTGCCTAACCTTTTTTGTACCTAGGTTGTGTTTCATTTCATTCATTTTAGCATTTTCATTTGCATTGCATTTACATGTGTGCAGGAGATCAAGAGGTATGACTACCAATCAAGGGCTATTAAGGCTATGAAGCTAACTAAGAGGTTTATTCAAGTATACAAGGGTTGACATCCTCATCAGAGAAGCTAAAGATCCTCAGAGAAGGGGTTGGATATAAGAGTGTATGCCTCCTAACTTGAAGGTTGTGGGAAGGTCATCTGATGATGTTGAAGCCATGAAGTTGGACTTGAGGCCTTAAGAGAGCTCATGAGGAGTATTGAAGATCATTTTGAAGCCTAGACAGGTCATTATGCAAGAGATAAGGAGCTATTACCAGGATTGGTGCAATTAGGGTTTCATCTGGCCAACCCTAGGTCAACTGATGATTTGAAGAAGGTTGAGACCTAATTGCAAAGCCATGTGATCATGGATTGATGTATTAAGATGCCCAAGGGATGATTTCAATTTCAACTTATCATGGATCAAGATTGTAAGGAGTTCCTAGGCTAGGGTTGCTATGCTTGACAATGTAAAATCCCCTGGTTTAGTGCCTAACTTCAAGACCACATAACTCAAGATGTGATTTTCATCTCACCTTGACCCTAACATGATTGTAGTAGAGCATGGTCATAGATTTAATTTGAGTACTAGAAGTCCTTGATAGGGTTTATAGAACTCAAGTTATGAGCCACGAAAATTACAGGTCATCAGATGAATGTGAATTTGGAGCTTGAGAGTCAACCAACTTGCATGATACTTTTTCCCTAGAAGGATGATTCTCATGAACTTTTGGCCAACAGGAATGTTGTTCCTTATCTTCTTAGCTTTCTGGAAAGTACTAGAAGTCCATGATTGATTTATAGAACTCAAGATATGAGCTTTGCAAGATGTGGGTATTTTGGGAATTTGAAGTTATAGGCCATTTTTTATTATGGGTCAATTTCACCAACTTAGACACCTCAAATGGACTTTTGTGCAACTTGAAAGTTGTTCAAAATGGTGTTATTTATCCAACCATGACCCAAGGATTCATTGATATGGATTAAATTGAGAAGTGTATGAAGGAAATACCATGGATGAATAATTAAAGGCATAAAAAAGAGAAAATTCTAAAACAATTCATTTTTGTGCAAAACTTTGAAAGTTTGTGCATTTTTTGAAGGTAAAAGGCATTTGGAGTGGATTGGCACTTGTAGAATTTTAAGTTGAAGTTTGGTTCATGTCCATTTCAAGTATTGCTTAAGGTTGAAGTAACATAATCAATATACACCATAGGATTGAATTGAGGATTTAATCTGGTCCCTTCATGTTCATAAGGTGTTATGCAAGCAATTTGAGCAAGAATGGAAGCTTCTACAAGCCTGAACCCGTGACTGTCATGAGAGAAAAGTGGGAAAAATCAGAAAAATACATTGGATGAATTGGGCCATAACTGGGCCAGATAATGATCCAAAACTTCTCTATATAAGTTTCTGGACGAGTTCATAGCAAGTTTGGTGATTGGAAGAGCTTGAATCAGGT
Organism: Lathyrus sativus; assembly: GCA_963859935.3. NCBI lineage: Eukaryota > Viridiplantae > Streptophyta > Magnoliopsida > Fabales > Fabaceae > Lathyrus > Lathyrus sativus. The sequence continues at coordinate 214,330,246 of OZ012739.1, read as the reverse complement.
AAGAAGCACTTGAAAAAGTTTGTTAGGAGTGAAAATCGAACTTCATCTTGGAGGCCATTTCAGAAGGAATTGAAGCTCTAAGAATCTTCAGCAAGCATCATTGATCGTGTATGAGCAAGTTTGATCAAGGTTTGGAGGCTGTAGCACTCTCTGTTGAAGCTCAACCGAGGTTTCTTTCTTTTCAAAATTATGCTTTGTTGAGAACGAATTAGGATAAATATTGCATGTGGTTAGGTAGAGTATGGACCATAGATGGATTTAGGCAAGGTTTGGAAGCCATTGGTGAAGGTTATTAATCATGGATGAAATTTTTAGAGGTTCGGTTAGGGCTGTATCTTGATGGGTTTCAAGGATTGAACATAGGTTATTGATCAGGGAGAGGAGTAGAAGAGATTGGTGGCTTTAGATTAAAGTTTGGTGATGATTTTCCAAAACACGTATTTTCTTTTCATATGCGTATCTGGTTATTCCTTGAAAGGATGAAAAAATGGAGATTATCATGACGATCCTCGTGAGAGGACGAGTGGATCTGGAGATTTTTGTGAGGTTTGGTGTTGTTTGATGACTTGGCCGCCGTGAGCCCGCCGGAGAAGACGAACGGAGTCTTCTCCGGCCACCCTGAATTTCCCCCCTTTAATCTTGCAGTTCAAAGGTTGAAGACGATGCATACGCCGTTGGATGAGTCTGGTTTGATGGACTTAGTAAGCAAATCTGATGCTTGTGATTGAATCTTGAGGATTGTTGACCTTGACTGATGAGGTGGCACACTGAGGCATGTTGGATTATCATAATTTTGGCATGGACATTCCAGATTAGGGACTATGGTGATCCATAGTCAAACCAACCACACGCAAGCGTTAATGAAACGTTGCGTTTCATTTAGAAGCCCCTGAGCCACGTGGTGGTCGCTTCCCCCATAGATGCATAGACCGGTCATCTGATCCAATGGTTGTGACTTGTTTTCAGCATTTTTAATTCTTTTATTCATTTTGTGATTTTCTTTTATTGTTTTAATTGTTTTTAATTCATTAAAAATAGAAATAATGCTCAGAAAAATGTGAAAAATATCCTGATTAATCTTTGGCCTGTCCCTGATTTTTGTATGGCATTTAATTTCATTTTTGATAAAATTCCCATTTAATGTCTATTTTCCCATTTTTATTACATGATTAAAAATGTTCAAAATGACTAGTTTACTTTCTGATTTTTGTGCTATCTCATATTTTAGAATTGAGTTCTGATTTTTTTTGCATGTGTTATCTAGACACCTTGATAGGTTTGTGTGTTTTTTCTTGTATTTTTTAGAAGCCTTTAGGTGTATTTTTCTGTTGGATCTTTAGGATCATTCCATATTAGTATCCTTTTAGCACACCCGTGGAGTTTAGATTTGTTTAGACCCCTTAGAATTAGGTTTTTCCCCTGGTTTTTGTACCATAGATTCTTAACACATTTAGGATCATCTAGGATTTTCCTTAGCATTTATAGAAGTGATCTTCTATTATTCCCCCATTTTACAAGTTGGTTATGGTTTAGGTGATCCTAACTAGGCTTACTTCATAGATTAATCTTTTAAGTGAATTTTAACTAATTCTAAGCTTCATATCCCCTCTTGATAGAAAAGAACTTAGGTAGATACCTCTCTAGAACATTGATTAGGCCTTGATAGAGCTTTTGAATCCCCTTAGTTCAGGTGATCCTTGTAGCTAGTCATTAGGGTTTCTTAGAAGTTTCTGTGATGTCTTCTTTCCCCTATGTGGTTCTTTCCCTGGGCTTTGCCCTATCCTCTTTCTCCAAGTCTTGAAGAGGATCTCTCTTGGGAGAGCCTAATCCTTCCCTTGGTTGGATTCTGTGCATTCCTCAAGAGGTTGAGCCTTGGATTGACATTCATCAGTATAGTACATTCCTTTGGTTTGCACTATCTTTCTCCTTCAAGTCTTGATGAGGAGCCCTCTTGGGAGATCCTAATCCTTCCCTTGGTTAGATTCTGTGCATTCCTTAAGAGGTTGAGCCTTGGATTGATATTAGTGGCATGGTATATTCCCTTGGTTTATACTGTCATCCCTCTCCAAGTCCCTTTTCTTAGGATCCCTCTTGGGAGAGCCTAATCCTTCCCTTGGTTGGATTCTGTGCATTCCTCAACAGGTTGAGCCTGAGATGGACATTCTGTGTTGATACACTTTAACCAGTTACCTTAGATTGACATCTAGGACTAATACCCAGCCTTTTCTGTCCTATTGACATAGGATCCCTCTTGGGAGAGCCTAATCCTTCCCTTGGTTGGATTCTGTGCATTCCTTAGGAGGTTGAGCCCATGATGGACTCTTATGTTGACACACATCCAACCTGATGTAGCCTGGGATGACTTCCCTGTTGCTCATTTTGGTTACATTTCTCTTCCTTGTTTGATTTGCTTGATGCTTTAGGATAGTCTCATATTTAGAATATTGTAGGCTAGGAGCATGACTGCATTGAGAGGTTGAGTGAGTCTCCCTCTTCTTGCTTGCATTAAGGGTTGAGGTGATCCTCCCCTTGCTTGTGTGTTGTTTTTCTGTTTCTATCTGATGTGTTTGCATTGAAAGGTTGATCTGAGCTCCCTTTGCTTGTCTGTTTTGATTGTTTTCTTTGCTCGATTTCTTAGAGGTTGAGTGTCTCCCTCTGCTTGTATTGCTGCATTCCATTCACATCTTTACTGTTTTCTCTTATGTTTTATCTGCTTAATGATTTTTGCAGTTATTTTTTCTGTTTCCCATTGACATGATCCCCTAGGGGTCTCACTTCCTTTGATAAGGAAATGATGATAGAACTTTAGGTTGAAACCTTTGCATGATAACATCTAGGAGTTCCCTATTTCAAACTCAACCATAGGATGAATCCATGGCATGACAACATTAGGGCTTGATAGTTCCCTTGTAGAGTTCGTTCTCTTCTCATCTCCAAAACAACAGTAAAAAACGTAATAAAGGCAGGTTGGTACAGTGCGTTATGAGCCTTAAGCCACTTGGGAAATGATAATTGAGCGGTCTCCTCTCAATCATCTAGAGTGTTTAGTATACGTCATTTGGACGATATGCGACGCATTCGTTCCCAAGTCATAGTCTCTAGTGCTATACGAACTACAAACGTCTATAAAAAACACTTCTTCCGTAAAATACAGAAAAACAAACTTCAAACCCTTTTTGCCCCGTGGGCCCATAATTCAAGGAAAAATTTTCTGATGAAATGAGTGTCATTAACTCTCAGTTCTACCGCAAACGGTAACGCACGAGTCTCTGACGAGCAAGCTGCATACACCAAACTGCTGGAACTGTTTGTTAACCCTACTCAAAAAACAGAGGAATCTAAATCCGTATTATCCCGAACTACGTAAGCTCTGATCTCTCATATCTGTTGAGAGTACGTAGGCACAATACTGACGTATTGGCGAGCCACCTTCCGCCATCCTTTTAGACGTAGTTAGCCGAACTACGTTGACTCTGATTTCTCGTTCTCTGACGAGAAGACGTAGGCACAAAGCGCGATGCTTTGCCGAGTCATTTTTCTTTTCTTTTCAGACCAGCCTTGATAGGTAGATAGTTAAAACAACCCATCAGATAAACACAACAAGCGTGGATCCCGTTGAGTACAATGGACGTGAGGGGTGTTAATACCTTCCCCTTGCGTAACCGACTCCCGAACCCAGACATGGTTGCGATGACCTTGTCTTATACCTTTTCGTCAGGTTTTTCCGATGTTTTCCTTTCCCTTTCTGTGGGATAAATAACGAAAGGTGGCGACTCTTCTATTTTTCCGGAACCTTATTTTTGCAGTAGCGGCAACTGGCGACTCTGCTGGGGATCCAACGTCCCTTAGGCGAGTCAATCCAAGCGCTTTCATGTTTATCTGTTGGGTTTGCATTTATTTATCGCATTTTACTTTCCGCACTTTAATTTCAGTATAATATGATTATTTGCTGTGTTGTTGTGGGAGGGGGCTCTGATGAGTGATAAGCCAGACCCAGGCTTGAGAGATACATAGTATTAGAGTGGATTAGTGGTGGACGTGCGTGCTTTGCTTGCATCAATTCCCATGTAATCCACACTCAGACGAGGTTCTCTTTGATGACTTCCTATCAGTCCTTTGGACTCGAGGGGATTTTGGATCTGAGGATTGTCGACTCTGGGGACCGATCATTTGTGACTCAGCTAAGTGAGGCCTCTTCAGGGAGTGATGATGCCAAACCAGAAATGGTGAACGTATCATCATTTCGTGAAAGTCAGTGACGCTGGGAAACGCATAGGATGCCGAACCTTGTCCTTGATTAGGTCCATACCTGTGAGCAGGGTCGGGTTATTGCAGGAAACCTTAACCTCCAGACAACCTGGTTTTCTTGACAGTGAATCAGTATTGTTGGTATCAGAGGATTCTTATCATTAGAGATGTGTTTGTTCTTGACAGAGTAGAGTTTTGGTCCTTCTCAACCAACATCACAGTCATATTGATCTCCTGCTGCATGTTTGCATTGTTGCATTTTGCATTCTCATTTGCATATCATTAACGTGTGTCTGTGTTGTAGGTGCATACTTCTCCCCTGGTTCTAGTGATTTTGATCCTTATGGCTAACATGGCATCTTTGAAGAAGACAGTGGCTTACAAGCTACCAACATCTGACATCCGAGAGTTACGGGCTTTGATTTCTTTGGCTGATAATAAAGTGATGGAGGATTTCAGAAAGGGTTATAAGAGACTTCTGAGTATCGTGTGTAAGCTTTCTACGTACGAGTTGAACGACCTTTGTTGTATAAGTGGTTTGCCAGCCATCTTCCTAAGACGGGTTCGTTCATTGATTCTGCTGAGAATTCACCCTGGTCTGCATGTTTAATGGGTTTGTCTGCTGACAATATCACCTGGCTTGATAGATATCTACTGGGCAAAGAGATTGTGCATAGTTGCAGTAGCTTTTCTAACGCCCCCCTGGTCGGAAGGAACGGGTGTATCAATTACAATCCCTCTTTGCTGGTACGACAATTTGGGTATGTGCTAAGAGGTCCTCCTGAAGAGGAAGAGATACAGGAATCTCTGTATCTCACAGGGTTGCTTAAAGGTGACACTTTGGTTAAGGTGGAGAATGCTTGGAGCAAAATTCATTGAAAAAGAAAAGTTTTGCTGGGAAAAAGCAATAACAAGGCCTTTGATCCGTATGTGGCCTGGATCCGAGAAAGAGCCGCCAAGTTTCTGATGCCATTCCCTGCAGTGGAGCCGTTATATTCTCCCGTGGTCAAAGAACCTACCACAGTTGATATTCAGAAGTTCAACCAGGTACTTCGAGAAAAAGAAGAGCTACGAAAATCCAATGAAGAGTTGGAGAAAGAGATTGCCCAACTCCGGAGCGAGAAGAGCGAAGCTGTATACACCTGCAAGAAGCAGACAGAGATGATCAACTACTTGGGCGCTAATTTGACCAAAGAGACTGATTCTAGAGAGCGTCTTGGGTTGGACCTGAAGGCGGTGCACAACGTGCTGACCACCAAAAAGGAGGATCTGGATAGGGTATACCTGAATTTATCTAAGTACAAGACGTTGTGAAGCAACACCCTAGCCAAATACAAAGAGCGAGAGTAAAAGCTGATGCAGCGAGTAGCCTAGCTAGAAGTCCAGATTGAAATCAAGGACAAGAAGATTGAGGTTGAGGCCTCACTTCGACGCAACACTCAGTATAGATTGGTTGAGACCAAGGCGAATCTACAAGATTGTCAACTCCGAGCTGATGCTAAGAGGAGTAGGGTGGAAAACCGTTCTAAAGAAGGTGTTTCTAGGGACGTTGCCGAGAACCTCCCAGGTACCATCAGGCAGAGGGATTTGCTGATCCAGAGTCTGCTCACTCAGCCTGATCATCCCGCTACAAAGAAGTTGCTAGAGGATTTTCGTGCCTGTAGCCGCACTTGATCTTTGTATTTCTTTGTACCTTTTATGCATTGATATGCTGATCACCACCAGGCTTGTTGGTTGGGGTCACGCTTGTTGCTTCAGTTGTATGTGATTACAGTTGTACGCTGCCCGCACGGGTTTTTCAGATAAATATATGAGGATTTCTTTTCCATGATTGGATGTTAGACTTTATTTGTCTCGGAGACTAGGATCGGGGGGGGGGGGTAATCTCCCCAAGGCACAAACACACGTTTTCATTTGCATGAATCATTTGCATAACAGGTACCACGAGCTGTTTTTTCTAACCCCTTGTGCTTGCAGGTTATTTCAGGATTGAACGAAGACAGATCCACCGATACTCTACTAGAGCGAACCAAGCCAGAGTGATGGAACAGGTTCAGACTGACATTCAGGAGCTTAGAGAGAGGATGGATCGCTTCATGGATCTCATGCAAGTGGTCGCTAACGGCCAGGACTAGCTCAGAACTCTGGTGCAACCTTTGATTGCACGCGTCGACAACAACGGTGTGCTTCATGGTGGGAATGTGGTGAACCCTCCGCTTGTTGAAACCCCTTATGCTGGCATCCCTGTGAGTGGAGGGAACGAAAGTGGCAACGACAATGTTGTCACTAACATTGGAGCTAATGGGAATACGACTGGCGTAGGAAATGGCAACTTTGAGGCCAATGGCAATGCTGGTACAAGCCATGGCAATACTGGAGGAACTGGTAACGCTGGGAATGCTGGCGTGGGTAATCTGTATGGTCTTGATGCTGCTCGGTTTGCTGCTGGCAATGGCCATCAACCATGGCAAGAGGACCGTCAAGAGGACTTGTTCTCAATGAAAGGAGCCGAGGGAGAATTGAATTCTGAAGCCCGCCTAAGGTTCGAAGCCCTCGAAGACAAGATGAAGAGTTTTGAGAACTTGAATACTATGGGTGTTGACATGACCAAGCTGGGACAGATCTCAGACTTTAAGGTGCCTCCCAAGTTTAAGGTCCCTGACTTCAAGAAGTATAAGGGAACCATTTTCCCCTGTGTCCATCTGAGGTCGTACTACCGAAAGATGTTCGCACATTCTGAAGATGAGAAGTTGCCGATGCACTTCTTCCAGGACAGCTTATCCGGCCCCTCGTTGGAGTGGTATATGGTTTTGGAACCCACCAGTGTACGTACATGGAAAGACCTTGCTGAAGCATTCGTACGTCATTATCAGTATAATAGCGATCTGGCTCCCAACCGGGTTCAACTACAAAACTTGTCTCAGAAGAACAACGAAGGCTTTAAAGAGTACGCCCAGAGGTGACGTGAACTGGCAGCGAGGGTTCAGCCACCGATGGTTGAGCGAGAACTTGTTGAGATGTTCGTGGCTACTCTTATAGGGGTTTATTATGAGAAGCTGGTCAGTGGTATGTCGGGAAGCTTCTCCGACCTCATAATTATTGGAGAACATGTAGAGAATGACATTAAACTCAAAAAGATTCAGGGTGTAGATGTATCCTCAGCTGGAGGGGGGAAAGAAGCCTTACAGTGGTAAGAGACGTGAAGGTGAGGCGAGCTTAGTGTCTAATGTTCGAGGAAAAGGAAAAGGCCAGCGCCAGCAGGTCGCTAGCATTACTATTCCTGCTGTCCAGCAACCTCAGCAGCAGCAGCAGAACCAACAAGGGTACCGGAGGTACCAGAACAAAGCTCCTCTGTCAAATCATCATCTTGAAACCCCATCTATGTCGTATGCTCAGCTTTTACAGACATTGCTTCAGTTACAGGTAGTTCAGAAGAGAACTTTGGCTCCCTTGACAGGGACACCTCCACCAGGCTACGATGCGAATGCGAGATGCGAGTTTCATTCGGGGGCGCCTGGCCACTCGATTGAAAACTGTAAGGCATTCAAGCACAAAGTACAAGATATGGTTGATGCCAAGATAATCAACTTTTCTGATAATGTTCTGAATGTTACAAAGAACCCTATGCCTAACCATGGGGGAGATGGGGTTAGCGCCATCATTGAAGAGGAAGATTCGAATTTATTGACTGATGTCAAAGACCTGAAAACACCACTTGGTTTCGTTAAAGCCAAGTTGATGAAGAAAGGTATTTTCCAGGGCTCTGGAAAGTTGTGTGTGGATTGTGCGAATCATTGAGACGGCTATGATCAGTTAGTAGCAGGGATTCAGAGTTTGATGAATGAAGGAATTCTGCAGTTTAGTCGGAGGGCTGGGAACAGATCAGGGGAAGTAATGCTGAAGCAGAAAGATGGGATTGCCACTATCACCATCCCTCGTAAAAAAATTACCATTTCCGCATCAAGGCCACCTACGATCACCATCACTAAGGCTGGACCTATACCATTCGAGAGCACTAATGCTGTTCCATGGCACTATGGGGCAGATGTCTATTGCAATGGACAGAAATTAGAGTTGGAGCCATCTGGGCAATATGTTGACAACCTAGTCGGAACTGGGGGAATAACGCGTAACGGAAGAGTGTTTTCTCCACCGGAGACTGTGGCTGAGAAAGCTGACAAGGCTGAGAAAGCTGACAGAGGTAAAGGTAAGGTCGTCGAAGAAACCTCCCGTGAGGTAGGAAAGGACCTGCTTGTGAAAGATGCCGAAGAATTCATGAGACTGGTCAAGAAAAGTGATTATAAGATCGTTGATCATCTTCACCAAATGCCGTCTAAGATCTCTATTCTGAATCTGTTGTTGTGTTCTGAGGCACACCACAACGCCCTGCTGAAGGTTCTGAATGCAGCGTATGTACCGCAAGAGATCTCCGTCAACCAGCTAGAGGGAGTAGTTGCTCATGTGAATGTTGGGAATGGATTAGGGTTTACTGACCTCGAGCTAACGCCGAAAGGAAGGAACCATAACAGCGCCCTGCATATCTCGATAGAATGTCGAGGAACAGTTATGTCCCATGTGTTGGTGGACATGGGATCATCTCTGAATATTCTCCCCAAGAAAGCTCTGATGAGGTTGGATACGAGAGGACTGATTTGTACACCCAGTGACCTGGTTGTGAAAGCTTTTGATGAAACTAAGTGTCACGTCTTTGGAGAGGTAACTCTACCCATTCAAGTTGGGCCAGAAACCTTTGACGCGGTTTTCTATATCATGGATATCATGCCCACCTATAGTTGTCTATTGGGCCGGCCTTGGATCCATTCTGCGGGCCCAGTGACTTCCACATTGCACCAGAAGCTGAAGTATGTTGTGGGGGGCAGCGTCGTCACTGTCTATGGTGAAGAGGACACAATGGTGAGCCATTTGTCATCTTTTAAATATGTTGAGGTGGATGGCGAGATCCCCGAAACTTTGTGCCAGGCATTTGAAGCCGTTAAAGTGAAGGATGCGATTCCGATGATGATTGAGAAACCTGAGATGAATCTCTCTTCCTTCAAGGAAACTCAAGCTGTTATTCAAGCTGGCTCTGCCCCAGGCTGGGGGCAAGTGCTGGAAATCCCTAACAAGCAGGATAAGTTTGGGTTAGGGTATTCTCCTTTTGCTGATGCTTCCTCCTCTCGCAGTGCGCTGTGCGTCAAAGGGCCGATTCAGTTCACAAAAGGTGGGGTGATATTTAAGAATGTCAACACCGTGTCTGAAGACGACGAAGATAGTGATTGCGACCTGGACTCCTGGATTCAGCCGAGCAAACCAGGCCAGAGCCTCAACAACTGGTCCGTCCAGGATATCGTCCAAGTGACGCGCAAATAGTAATGCATTGTCTTTTCCAATTATTGTACAACCTCATGCTCTACCCGAGGCATAAAGGTTTTATTGTCAGGGCCTTGATTGCTTATGCATGTACAATTTATCAATAAATCAAAGGGCGTTTTCTTTGCATTCAAATTTTGTGATCTCTGTTATTCCTGTTTTTACTTTTGTTTTGAAAAACAATAAAATGGCAATACAGTTTATGCTAACCTGCATATCCTTGTTTTAGGCTTAACCCTTATTATTGCAGGATTCACATCACAGATGACATCGACTCTGAACCTTCTACGAATCACTTCGACTTTGATTGCCCGATATATCAAGCTGAAGAAGAGATTGATGAAGACGAAGACCTTCCAAAAGAGTTGGCCCTTTTGTTGAAACAAGAAGATAAGATCATTCTGCCTCACGAGGAAGAGATTGAGATTGTTAATTTGGGTTCTGAGGAACTTGTCAGAAATGTCAGGATAGGGGCTGCATTACAGAGCGATGTTAAGCGAAGATTGGTCAAGATGCTTCGAGAGTATAGTGACATCTTTGCTTGGTCGTATGAAGATATGCCCGGACTCGATACTGACATAGTGGTCCATCATCTACCACTGCGAGAAGATTGTCTTCCCGTTAAGCAGAAGCTTAGAAGGACACGACCAGATATGGCCGTTAAGATCAAAGAAGAAGTGCAAAAGCAACTGGATGTTGGCTTTTTAGCGGTCACTACTTACCCTCCGTGGGTCGCCAACATAGTACCTGTACCGAAGAAGGACGGTAAGGTGCGGATGTGCGTTGATTATCGGGATTTAAATAAGGTGAGCCCTAAAGATGATTTCTCGCTCCCTCATATTGATGTTTTGGTCGACAATACAGCTTAATTTTCCGTGTTTTTGTTCATGGATGGCTTCTCCGGCTATAATCATATCAAGATGGCGCCGGAGGACATGGAGAAAACCACGTTCATTACCCCTTGGGGGACGTTCTGCTACAAGGTAATGCCTTTCGGTCTGAAGAACGCAGGGATCACTTACCAGCGAGCGATGGTTACTTTATTTCATGACATGATTCATCATGAGATTGAAGTCTATGTTGATGACATGATTGCGAAGTCCCAAACGGAGGAGGGACATCTGGTCAATTTGCTGAAGCTGTTTGAGAGGCTTAGGAAGTTCAGGTTGAGGCTGAACCCTAACAAGTGTACTTTCGGAGTACGGTCTGGAAAACTACTGGGGTTTATTGTGAGTGAAAAAGGCATTGAGGTTGATCCTGCTAAGATAAAAGCAATACAAGATATGTCAGCGCCAAAGACTGAAAAAGAAGTTCATGGTTTCCTGGACAGAATAAACTACATTGCAAGGTTTATATATCAGCTCACGGCCACGTGTGAACCGATGTTCAAGCTACTGAAAAAAGATCAGGTGATTGTCTAGAACGAGGATCGCCAGAAGGCATTCGATAAGATAAAACAGTATCTGCAGGAACCTCCGATTTTGATACCCCCAATGGCCGGAAGACCCTTAATCATGTACTTGACAGTTCTTGAGAATAGCATGGGTTGCGTTCTTGGTCAGCACGACGAGACTGGCAGAAAGGAGTATGCCATTTATTACTTGAGTAAAAAATTCACAGATTATGAGTCTCATTACTCAATGCTGGAAAAAAACGTGTTGTGCACTCGCGTGGACTACCAAACGTTTACGACAGTATATGATCAACCACACGACCATGCTAATTTCGAAGATGCATCCGATCAAGTCCGTCTTCTAGAAGCAAGCGCTTTCAGGCAGGATTGCCAGATGGCAAATGGTGTTGACGGAGTATGACATTCAGTATGTTTCCCAGAAGGCCATCAAGGGGAGTGTATTGTCTGAGTACCTTGCCGAACAACCTATTGAAGATTATCAGCCGATGAAATTTGAATTCCCTGACGAGGATATCATGTTTCTCAAAGTGAAAGATTGTGACGAACCGTTGCCCGGCGAGGGGCCAGACAAGAAATCCTAGTGGAAGTTGATATTTGACGGGGCGGTTAATTCATACGGAAGTGGTATTAGGGAAATCATTACAACTCCCCAGGGATCCCACATCTCGTTTACTACCAAGTTGACTTTTCTGGTCACCAACAATGAAGCAGAATACGAGGCATGCATCATGGGTTTAGAAGAAGCCATTGATTTGAGAATCAAAAACCTGGATGTATATGGTGACTCGGCATTCGTTGTTAACCAAATTAAAGGGGAGTGGGAGACTCGTCAGTCAAATTGGATCCTGTACATGAATTATTCCAGAAGGATGCTTCCGTTCTTTGATCGAGTGGAACTCCATCATGTGCCTAGGGCAGAAAATTAGATGGCTGATGCCTTAGCCACGTTGCTTCGATGTACAAAGTCAATTTTGGAATGAAGCTCCAAGAATTGTCATTTCCCGTCTTGACAGACCTGCATTCGTCTTTTCAATCGAGGAAGCCTCCGATGGCAACCCATGGTTCCATGATATCCAGACTTTCCTTATGCCTAAGGAGTATCATGCGGGAGCGTCAACCTAGGATAAGAAGACTCTGAGGAGGCTGTCTGGAAATTTCTATCTCAATCCTGACGGAGTTCTGTATAAGAGAAATCACGATCTCGTGCTACTCAGATGTGTGGACACAAAAGAAGCTAGTCTGCTTATGGAGGAAGTCCATGAAGGCACATTTGGTACACACGCTGGCGGACATGCTATGACGAGAAAGATCCTACGAGCAGGATATTACTGGCTGACGATGGAGTCGGATTGCTTCAAATTCGCGAAGAGATGTCATAAATGCCAGGTTTATGCTGATAAAATTCATGTGTCGCCGTGCCCGTTGAATGTCATGTCATCCCCGTGTCCATTCTCCATGTGAGGCATTGATATGATAGGCAAGATCGATCCCATTGCATCTAACAGTCATCACTTCATTTTGGTAGCTATCTACTACTTCACCAAGTGGGTGGAGGCAGCCTCGTACACCAACGTGACCAAGCAAGTGGTAGCCAAATTCATAAAGAAGGACATCATCTATCGATACGGATCCCGAGCGGATCATTACTGACATAGGTTCGAATCTGAATAACAAGATGATGAAGGAATTATGCCAGAGCTTCAAGATTGAACATCACAACTCATCACCTTACCGGCCGAAGATGAATGGTACGGTTGAAGCGGCCAACAAGAACATTAAAAAGATAGTACAAAAGATGGTTGTGACCTACAAAGATTGGCATGAGATGTTGCCATTTGCATTGCACGGTTATCGTACGACAGTATGCATATCAACCGGGGCAACTCCTTTCAAACTAGTGTGCGGTATGGAAGCTGTCCTACCGTTGGAAGTTGAGATTCCTTCTTTGCGAGTTTTGGTTGACGTGAAACTCGATGAGGAAGAATGGATTAAGAACCGATTAAATCAACTCAGTCTGATGGATGAGAAGAGATTAGCATCGATTGCATGTGGTCGTCTATACCAGAGCTGAATGAAGAAAGCTTATGATAAGAAGGTGCGTCCTAGAAGCTTTCATACGGGTGATCTCGTCTTGAAGAAGATTCTTCCGCCACATTCCGATCACAGGGGCAAGTGGACTCCTAACTACGAAGGTCCGTATGTCGTCAGCAAGGTATTCTCGGGAGGAGCCTTGTTGTTATCCATGATGGATGGCGACGATTTTGCATCCCCTGTGAACGCGGACGCAGTTAAAAAATACTTTGCTTAACAAAATGACCCGCTGGAAAAAAAAAGAATATCCAGGCAAAAATAGGGCATCTCGGCGAACCATAAAAAAGGAAAAAGGTTCGGGCAAAAATTAGGGATATAAATGAAAAAATGTACACCCGCAAAGTCGAAAACCTGAAAGGGCGGCTTTGGCAAAAAAGGGTATCCCAGTGAATCGAAAACCCGAAAGGGCGATTCAGGCAAAAGTTAGGGATTAGAAAAGCAAATGACTGTGTTCCGCGTGTGAAATTTCATTGTTTAGTGGTTTGGGAAGACCTGAGGGCCGTTTATCTGAATCAATCTCTTCTGAAGCTGAAGCGTCGGAGAAGTATCGAAGTCGAGTGGGTCATAGAGGGATCTGAAGGTGAGAAAATACTTAGAAGGGGGGGTTGAATAAGTATGACAGAAAATAATCAAAGATAAAAACACAAGTATTTTTATCCTGGTTCGTTGAACTCAACTACTCCAGTCCACCCTTTTCAAGAGTGATTTGCCTTTCTCAACAAGGACTTAATCCACTATTCAAATCAACTGATTACAAATAGCACACCTAAGAACAACTGTTCTTAGTCTTCTTAAGAGCTACTGATCTAACCTAGATCCTCTTAAGGAAAACTTTCTTTACAAATTAATGTAATACAATGAAAGAGTAAGAAATGCTTCTATGAAAGCTATAAACACAACTGTGTTATTTCTCTAAGTTTAGAACAATGTATGAACAGTGAAGAATATGAGAGCTTGTGAGTTTTTCGCGTTAGAGAAGATTTTCAATATTCGTCTTAATTCGGCACTTGAAGAATGAGCTATGATGTCCTTTATATAGCCACTTGAATATTGGAGAGAATATTTTACCGTTGGGGAAGATATTTCCAATATCAAAATAGTACTGTCCTTTGTACTATTACAGCAGAGAGACGGCGCACAAATAGTGGGTGTAGCAATTGTCTGCTGAGCTGTGATTTTACCATATAAGGAATGTACCAGAGGAATAATATTCTTGCAGAGAATTTTGTCTATCCCAATTAAGGAAAGATTTGCTGGCATATTCCAACGGATATATTAAAATAATCTTCTTCAAATAATTCTTCAGATAGTTCAGATCAACAATCAATATCAGAGCCTTCAGTCTTCAGATTCTTCTGGAAACTTCAGAGCATAATATGTTCTTCAGATGTTGATGAATCAGAGTCTGGTGCAGCTGTGTGCTTGAAGCGTAACATGCTCTTAGATCAGAGTCTTCACTCAGATCAGAGTCTTCTCTCATTCAGATTCTTGATAATACATGCAGCGTGTTGTATCTTCAGAATCTTGATAACTGAGCTCTTATACTTCAGATTATTCTAATCTTCAGATGCTCTTGAGCCATTCAGAATTCATTGTTCACATTAAATTTGCTCTTTAAGATTAAAATCTTTTGTGCCTGTAGAAAACAGTTTAGAACAAATTTAGAGAGTATAATTCTTGTATACAAATTATCATTAATGTTATCATCAAAACATAGAGGTATCACTAAGACACAATCTGTGCTCTTACAATCTCCCCCTTTTTGATGATGACAAAACATGAGCAATTTGTTCAATAAAAATGAGTTAAAATTACTCCCCCTGAGATAAACAATCTCCCCCTGAAATGAATACTCTAATGGAATTAGATACTTCCCTTTCTGGTTGAGTACATTTCAGATTCAGAGCCTGATTTCATTTCAGATTCAGAGCCTGATTGCATTTTGGGTTCAGAGCCTGATTAACATCCTGATTGAAGCCTGGTTGACAAATCCTGGTTGACATATGTTTGACTTCTAGAGTCAAAGCTTGATGCCAAAGCTTGATGTCAAAGCTTGATGTCATATTAAAGCTTGATGCCAGATGAACAACTTCAGAACACTTGGTTGTTTATCTTGCCATATCCTGTCTTGAGTTATCTTTCAGATCATAGTACTCAAGGTTAGATATCAGAGTCTGGTCTTTAGATATCAGAGTCTGGTTTACTCAGATTTAGCTATTTTTGATCAGGTTCTGAAAAGATAGATCTCAGGAAAAACTTCAATGAACTTTGTCAGAGTCTGGTTAGATAAATTTATCAGAGTCTGATTAGATTCAAAGAATGTTAGTAACATGTCTGACTTTGTTCAGATAATTGCTTATAGATTTGAACAATCAGATTCTATTTTGTTTCTCCCCCTTTTTGTCATAATCAAAAAGACTTTTAAAAGACAGTAAAGATGCAGAAGAAACACATATTCAGATAAGCAAAAAAGATCATTTTCATTAAGATAACATCCAGATTCAGATAGAAGCAAACAAAACATATCAGAAGACAATCAAAAACAAAACAAAGCATGAAAAACTTGTGCAAAAACATCAAGAAGGTTTAGCAGAAGAGGCTTGTTGAGAAGCAATGAGGTGCAGCAGTGCTGTAATCCTTTCTGAGTTTTCATCTTGCTTAGCCATCCAAGTTTTTATTTCTTCATTTGTTTTCTTTTGATCAACCATGAAGTCCTTTAGTTCTTTGACATCCTTCTGAAGATCTGTAGATACTGAAATAGAAGATTCTGGAGCAGTGGATTCTGAAACAATCTGAGTGACATCATGTGCAGGAATTTCTGGAGGTGGAGGAGCTTCTAGAAGAAGAATAGGAGGAGGGTTTCTCTTAATCCGTTTCTGATAAGCAGCAAACCTTACTTTTGATAATCTAAGACATTGAGTCCTGATTTTCAAAGCCTCCCTATTCAGTCTGTAAAGATATTTCTTCCAAACAGCATTAGCAGCCTCTTTGTCCATAGTAGTCATGCACACATCCATAATGTCAGCAAAGTCTGAGACATTATCCTTTTCAAAATCTCTTAACATAGTATAAACACTTGATCCCAATTCTGCTTCATCAGGGATTCTGGGTTGGGTTGGTTGTGTTTGTGGTGTTTGTTTTGAAGGTTGAGGTTGTGAAGATGGATGTTCAGATGTTTGTGGTTCAGATGTTTGTTGGTTGATTTGTGGTTCAGAAGATTGTTGGTTGGTTGGTTCAGAAGTTTGTTGGTTGGGTGGTTCAGATGTTGGTTGTGGTTCAGATGTTGGTTGTGGTTCAGATGTTGGTTGTGGAGTGAGAGTTTGAGTTGGGGAGTTTTGTGGAGAGGGTGGATGTTCAGAGGTGGGAGATTTAAAAAGTTGTTTCCAAACACTCTCAGTACGAGGTTGTTTGAGATCATTCAAACATTCATTAATGAAACCAGATGATTCATCATCAGATGATGTATCAGATTGGTTAGATTTTTCAGAAGTTGAAGATAAAATGATAGAACGGTTTAAGGGTGTGATATCTAAAATCTCATTAGGATTAATGGGATTTTCAGGTTGGTCAGAGTGTTCAGGGTGAACATCCTCTGGAATGGTAGATACTGGAATGATGTTTTGAGTTTGTGGTGTTGCTTGTTGAGTTTGTTTGGATTGTGGTGTTTGAATGTTTGTTGGTTGTGGTGTATGAGTCTCAGATGGTCTAGATCTTTTAAATATGAGGGGTGAGTCAGATGGTGTGGGGGTAGCAGAATGATGAACAGGATTAGAATCAGTGTTAAATACCTGTTTCAGAGTATCTCTTATCTCTTCAAAAGTTGCTGCAGGAGGATCTTGTTGAACCTTCTTCAGCTTCTTTCTTTTCTTCTTCTTCTCAGCATCTGAATGCTTTCTTTTCTTCTGATGACCTTCTTTATCGGCTTTTCTCTTGCGTCTTCTTTCCCTTGTCAGATCAGGAAGAACTTGGCCTTCCTTCTGCACAAGATTTGCAGGAATCTCAACACCATCTCTTATGCAACGAGCAACATACTCAGCAATAAGTTCTCTGGGTTCATCTGAGGTGAATAGAGGAAAGTCCTCAACAGGAATCCTTCTCCCCCTAACTTCTTCAGAGTTAGTTTTCCTTGGTTTCTCAGATAAATCTTCAACCAGTTTCATTCTTCTCAGAGTTAAGCCATTTATTTCAGAGCCAATGATAAAGTTCAGATCTTCTGTCAACCCAGCCTCTTGCAGATGCGCCACAAGTTGGTTTTCTATCAGAATATCTGAAATCAGCCTTCCCATAGGGATCCATGTTCTGACTCTTCCAGTTTTATCTCTGGCAGTTTCCCTTGTTTCCTTGACGTGAGATACCAGATGATTAAACAATAGATATGGAAGATCAATCTGAATGTTTTGATGTAAACAATACATGAAGTAAAGTTGTTCAGCATTAACATAGTCAGATGAGTTTGAAGAGGGTCTGTGAAAAATGGTGTTCAAGAAAATCTTAGCCCAAATCTTGTAAGTGGGTTTCAAAAACTTAACCTTCTTACAAGGTTCACCAGTAGTGCAGATTTCTTGACAAACATCTTTCAGATCTTCACGCGCAGAAGACAGAGAGGTTACTCCATCAGTTGCCTTGAAACCTATAAGTTTCCTGATCAGATTTTCAGTGATAACAATCTTCTTACCCAGTACAGAAGAATGAACGAACTTTGGAGTAGCGAATGCATGGATCCAAAACTCCTTCACTAACTTTGGATATACAGGACCCATAAGCCTGTCAAAATAACCGTCCCAGCCTTGTGCTTTGATTGAGGGAATCAGATCAAACCCATTTTCAGCAAGGTCTTCCAAATCCACGAAACTTTCACATAACACTTCTAGAGAATCAACAGGAGTCAGGAGAGTGCGTACTGGTTCAATGATAGTGGTGGAATCTTTGGTAGTAACTGCTTTTGATGTAGATGCCATTGTTGATGATGAAGAAGGAGATGAAGATTTCTGGGTTCGTTTAGGGTTTGCGAAGAGAGAGAATAACAAGCAAAAACGCATATGTGTTTGAGAATGTGAAAAGTGTGAATGTGTTAAGAGAGTGGTTTATATAGAGAAATAAAACACGCATGGGAAACACAACAGACATACATAGGACACATACGCACGTTTGCATTTAATGAAAAGAAATCATTTTTAATTATGATATGACATTTTGGGGGGAAAATCAAGACAGATTGAGATTTTCAAAGCAATACCTTAAACGTCATAATCAGTAGGTGTACTCCATCTTTTCAGATTCTGAGTGACACGTGTTTGCTTGCATGTGATTCTGTAACTCTTAAGAAATGAAACGTTTTCAACTTTCAGATCCTCTGAGATGGTCAGTACAGAGTTTCACAAAAAATAAATCACAGATAAAATAAACAAGCAAAACAGATGAAATACTTCAGAGTGTTAAACACTTAGCATCTGAGAAGTTGACTCTGAGAAATATTACTCTGGACAAAAATCCATACAAATATTTTTCAGAATAAACTTAAACCTATCTTCAGCAAGGGGTTTTGTGAAAATATCTGCCCATTGATGATCTGTATCAACAAAGGCTAAATTTATTACACCCTTCTGAACATAGTCTCTGATGAAATGATGTTTAATCTCTATATGTTTGGCCTTAGAGTGTAAAATTGGATTTTTGGATAAACATATAGCTGAAGTATTGTCACAGAAGATAGAAAGATTACTCTCATAGATTTGATAATCTTCTAGTTGACTCTTCATCCAGAGCATCTGAGTGGAACACCCAGCAGCAGCAATGTATTCTGCCTCTGTGGTTGATAGTGCAATTGTTGGTTGCTTCTTGCTGTACCATGAGATCAGATGACTTCCAAGAAACTGACAGCTTCCAGAAGTACTTTTGCGCTCAACTCTATCTCCAGCATAGTCAGCATCACAGAATCCAACTAGTGAATATTTGTCAGATCTTCTGTAACACAAACCAACATTAGCAGTACCTTTCAGATACCTTAGAATCCTCTTAACAGCAGTTAAGTGTGATTCTCTAGGATCTGATTGGAATCTAGCACATAAACAAACACTAAACAGAATGTCTGGTCTAGAAGCAGTCAAATAAAGAAGAGATCCTATCATACCTCTGTAGAGTTTCTGATCTACCTTCTTACTTACCTCTTCCTTACCTAGAGTGCTTGTAGGATGCATTGGAGTCTTTGCCATTTTGCTATCCAGCATGTTAAACTTCTTCAGAAGCTCTTTAACATACTTGGTCTGATGTATGTAGGTGCACTCTGGAGTCTGATTTACTTGGATTCCCAGAAAGAATTTCAGTTCTCCCATCATGCTCATCTCAAATTCTTCCTGCATACATTTAGCAAACTCCTTTCCAAGCATAATATTTGTTGATCCAAAAATAATATCATCTACATAAATTTGACAAATCAACAAGTCTTTCTTAATGGTTTTACAAAATAGTGTGGTATCCACTTTTCCTCTGATGAAATCTTTCTTCAGAAGAAAATTACTCAACCTCTCATACCAAGCTCTGGGAGCTTGTTTTAGTCCATAAAGAGATTTTTTCAGTTTGTAAACATGATCTGGAAAATTTTCATTTTCAAAACCAGGAGGTTGGTGGACATACACTTCCTCTTCTATAATTCCATTAAGAAAAGCACTTTTAACATCCATCTGATAAAGAGTGATGTTATGTTGTGCAGCAAATGAAATAAGCAAGCGTATAGACTCTAACCTTGCAACAGGAGCATATGTTTCTGTGTAGTCTATGCCTTCTTGTTGACTGTAGCCTTGAGCAACCAGTCTTGCTTTGTTCCTTTCAACTTCTCCTTTTTCATTCAGTTTATTTCTGAAAACCCATTTTGTTCCAATGACATTGAAACCTTTAGGTCTTGGAACCAGATCCCAGACTTCATTCCTTGTGAATTGATTCAGCTCCTCTTGCATAGCTAAAATCCATTCATTATCTTCCAGAGCCTCATCAACAGATGATGGTTCTATAATTGACACTAAGCCACAGAAGGAAGATTCAGAAGTTCTGAGAAATGCTCTTGTCCTTATTGGATCATCTTTCTTTCCAATTATCACATCCTCTGGATGAGAAGCTTTCATTCTGGAAGAAGATCCTCTGACTGTTGGTCTTTCAGAAATATGCAGATTGTCAAGTTGGGAAGTTAAAGGTGTAGCATCTGGGTTTTCTTCAGAGTCTTTGTCTTTAGTCTTGTTTGCCTCTGAGCCTTCAGAGTCTGTGAGAATAACTTCTCTATCTGCAAAACTTTCAACTTGCTTTGGCTTTTCAGAGCCAAGCTTATCATCAAATCTAACATGAATAGATTCTTCCACAATCTGTGTTTCAGTATTGAATACTCTGTAGCCTTTAGAGCGTTCAGAATAACCAAGCATGAAACACTTCTGTGCTTTGGAATCAAACTTGTTCAGATGATCTTTAGTGTTAAGCATATAACAAATACATCCAAATGGATGAAAATAAGCAATGTTGGGCTTTCTGTTTCTCCACAATTCATAGGGAGTCTTTTCCAGAAGAGGTCTTACAGACACTCTGTTCTGAATATAACATGCTGTATTTATTGCTTCTGCCCAAAAGTATTTTGCCAGATTTGTCTCGTTGATCATGGTTCTGGCCATTTCTTGCAATGTTCTATTTTTCCTCTCTACAACTCCATTTTGTTGTGGAGTTCTAGGACAGGAGAAATCATGTGCAATTCCTTTTTCAGAAAAATATTTTTCAAAATATTTGTTTTCAAATTCGCCACCATGATCACTTCTGACTTTAATAATTTTGCATTCTTTTTCAGTCTGGACTTGATTGCAGAAGTCAATGAACACAGAATGAGACTCATCCTTGTGTTTTAGAAACTTTACCCATGTCCATCTGCTGTAGTCATCTACAATGACTAACCCATACTTCTTGCCTCTGATGGATGCAGTTTTCACTGGTCCAAACAGATCAATGTGAAGTAATTCCAATGGTCTAGAGGTGGAAACAACATTTTTTGGTTTAAAATGAGATTTTGAAAATTTACCCTTTTGACATGCGCCACACAGAGCATTTGAATTGAACTTCAGATTAGGGAGTCCTCTGACCAGATTGAGTTTATTAATCTGAGATATACGTCTCATATTAATATGTCCCAATCTTCTATGCCAGACCCATTGCTCATCATTCACAGATAAAAGGCATTTTACATTTTGAACTTTAAGTTCTGAAAGGTTAATTTTGTAAATGTTGTTTTTCCTCTTTCCACTGAACAGGATTGAACCATTCTTTTGACATACAGCTTTGCAACATTTTTGATTAAAGATGATATCATAACCATTGTCACTTAATTGACTTATGGACAATAGATTATGTTTCAATCCTTCAACTAACAGAACATTGGAAATAGAGGGTAGGTTACCATTACCTATTGTACCAGAGCCAATGATCTTGCCCCTCTGGTTCCCTCCAAATTTCACGTCCCCTCCAGATCTAAGTTCCAGGCTTTGGAACATAGACCTTTCGCCCGTCATATGTCGTGAGCATCCAGAGTCCAGGTACCATGATTGGTGTCTGGATTTTGCTGCTAAGGATATCTGCAACAGGTATTATTTTGCTTTTAGGTACCCAGATTTTCTTGGGTCCTTTGGGGTTAGATGTTCTGTGGTTTTGCCTAAACTTCTGTTTTTCAACATAGTGTTTATTCTGGCTAACCCTTGGCTTAAACACATAAGTACTCTTTTCAGAGCTTGTATGTTTAATATCATTCAGATGACCAAACTTGAAATGAGAATACAGAGGAGTCTTCTTGATGAAGAGTTTATCAACAGACTTTGGATTGCTTCCAGAGGAGGATTCACATCCAATGCCTCTTCTGTTGTTCCCACTAACACAATAGATCATAGAAGCCATTTTGCTTCTGTCTATGCTTTTAGTGAGGAATCTTCTAAAACTGGAGTCATATTTTTCTAAAATAT
This sequence comes from Lathyrus sativus, assembly GCA_963859935.3. Taxonomy (NCBI): domain Eukaryota; kingdom Viridiplantae; phylum Streptophyta; class Magnoliopsida; order Fabales; family Fabaceae; genus Lathyrus; species Lathyrus sativus. The sequence goes on along the minus strand of OZ012739.1, from coordinate 214,308,142 downwards.
TTTCACTTGACTCTGTTTCAGTATCAGATTCTTGTTGAGTTGTTTCTAAATCATTTTTGAGTTTTAAATTTATTTCTTTCTGCTCAACAAGTTCTGTTCTCAGAAGATTAATCTCAGATTCAAGATTGCTTTTCAGCTTCTTGTATTTGAGTTTAATCTTGCTGTAGCTTTCCATCATGTCAGATAAACTTTCAACAAGTTCAGCTCTGGAGAGTTCAGAAAATACCTCTTCAGAGTCAGAGTCTGATTCTGACTCAGATTCAGATGATGACGTTCCTTCATCTTGATCATCTGTGTTGGCCATCAGCGCAACATTTGCACATTCTTCCTCAGATTCAGAAGATGATTCAGATTCATCTGAGTCATCCCATGTAGCCATCAGAACCTTTTTCTTTTTGTCAAACTTCCTTTTGGGTTTTTCCTTTTGAAGTTTGGGACATTCACTCTTGTAGTGTCCAGGTTCTTTACATTCAAAGCAAGTGATCTCTTTCTTGCCAGATCTTCTGTGTCCAGAAGATTCTTTCTTTTGATCAGATCTTCTGAAGTTGTTGAACTTCTTCCCTTTGTGCTTCCAGAGTTTGTTGATCCTTCTGGACAGCATTGATAGTTCATCTTCTTCTTCAGAAGAAGATTCCTCAGAGCTTTCTTCATTAACCTGCAAGGCTTTAACAGATTTGTTAGATTTAAAAGCTAAGGATTTACCTTTATCTTTCTTCTGGGGTTCATCTTCCTCCAGCTCAATCTCATGACTTCTCAAAGAACTGATGAGTTCTTCTAATGAGATTTTGTTCAGATCCTTGGCCAGCTTCAATGCAGTCACCATAGGTCTCCATTTGGTAGGAAGACTTCTGATGATCTTCTTGACATGATCAGATGTTGAGTAGCCCTTGTCCAGAACTTTCAACCCAGCTGTTAGAATCTGAAATCTGGAAAACATAGTCTCAATGTTCTCAGATTCTTCCATTTTGAACGCTTCATACTTCTGTATCAGCGCCAGAGCCTTTGTTTCTTTCACCTGAGAATTTCCCTCATGAGTCATTTTGAGAGACTCAAACATATCATGAGCAGTTTCTCTGTTGGTAATTTTCTCAAACTCTGTATGCGAGATTGCATTAAGAAGTATGGTTCTGGCTTTGTGATGATTCTTGAATTCTTTCTTCTGCTCCTCAGTCATTGATTTTCTATCAATCTTTTTGCCATCCTTAGTAGGATGTTCATACCCATCAATGACTAAATCCCAGAGATCAGCATCATACCCCAAGAAAAAACTTTCAAGTCTATCCTTCCAATAATCAAATTTTTCTCCATCAAACATTGGAGGTTTGGTGCTGATTCTGTCTCCTTCATATTTGTTGCTTGATGTAGGAATATCACCCATATTAGCAACCAAATAAATAACAGAGTATTTTTCTCACTGGATCTTTATCTGTCACGGTTAAGCGAATGCACACTCAGAACCGGAGCTCTGATGCCAACTGAAGGTGAGAAAATACTTAGAAGGGGGGGTTGAATAAGTATGACAGAAAATAATCAAAGATAAAAACACAAGTATTTTTATCCTGGTTCGTTGAACTCAACTACTCCAGTCCACCCTTTTCAAGAGTGATTTGCCTTTCTCAACAAGGACTTAATCCACTATTCAAATCAACTGATTACAAATAGCACACCTAAGAACAACTGTTCTTAGTCTTCTTAAGAGCTACTGATCTAACCTAGATCCTCTTAAGGAAAACTTTCTTTACAAATTAATGTAATACAATGAAAGAGTAAGAAATGCTTCTATGAAAGCTATAAACACAACTGTGTTATTTCTCTAAGTTTAGAACAATGTATGAACAGTGAAGAATATGAGAGCTTGTGAGTTTTTCGCGTTAGAGAAGATTTTCAATATTCGTCTTAATTCGGCACTTGAAGAATGAGCTATGATGTCCTTTATATAGCCACTTGAATATTGGAGAGAATATTTTACCGTTGGGGAAGATATTTCCAATATCAAAATAGTACTGTCCTTTGTACTATTACAGCAGAGAGACGGCGCACAAATAGTGGGTGTAGCAATTGTCTGCTGAGCTGTGATTTTACCATATAAGGAATGTACCAGAGGAATAATATTCTTGCAGAGAATTTTGTCTATCCCAATTAAGGAAAGATTTGCTGGCATATTCCAACGGATATATTAAAATAATCTTCTTCAAATAATTCTTCAGATAGTTCAGATCAACAATCAATATAAGAGCCTTCAGTCTTCAGATTCTTCTGGAAACTTCAGAGCATAATATGTTCTTCAGATGTTGATGAATCAGAGTCTGGTGCAGCTGTGTGCTTGAAGCGTAACATGCTCTTAGATCAGAGTCTTCACTCAGATCAGAGTCTTCTCTCATTCAGATTCTTGATAATACATGCAGCGTGTTGTATCTTCAGAATCTTGATAACTGAGCTCTTATACTTCAGATTATTCTAATCTTCAGATGCTCTTGAGCCATTCAGAATTCATTGTTCACATTAAATTTGCTCTTTAAGATTAAAATCTTTTGTGCCTGTAGAAAACAGTTTAGAACAAATTTAGAGAGTATAATTCTTGTATACAAATTATCATTAATGTTATCATCAAAACATAGAGGTATCACTAAGACACAATCTGTGCTCTTACAGGATCAACTCATGGTGTTCGTCTATGCCACATTGCCGACATTTGTGTATACTGATGTATATTTATGTTTATGCTTGCGCAGCTTCCTCATTTCAGGAGCTTGCATCTGTTGTAAAACATTTTGCCCATTCAGGGGTTCATTATCAATAAAATTATACTATTCAGTATTTCTGTTTGTTTGTTTAGCTTTTATCTGTTTTGTTTACGAAAAAGAACGCCCGATGTTTTTGATAAAATGCGCATACATAAACTTGCTGGCCTAGGCCGATAATTGTTGAAACATTGAATTACCTGAACATTGTCACAGGATGACAACCTTGATAGGTCCCTTTGTGAAGGGTATCTTGTCTGTTTGTTCGTGTTGTTGCAGGGACGTCACCCTCCAGGCAGTACGCTAGATGTTTTCCAAGCAGGATGATTCCTTCTTCCTCAGCAGTTCAGCAGTGTTTCCCTGCGGGATCTGAACATGGGATTGTGAACATTGATATGTCTCCCCAAGCGGAGATAGATTCTCCCCAACCAGATGCATCCCAGGAAGGATCATCATCTCCCCAGTTGAGTCATACGCTGAAGTGTATAACCATTCCTAGCACTGGGTCAACCTGCAGGTGTCTCGTAGAACACTATCCGTAGGTATTCCTCTTCCGATAGTTTAGACTGAAGTCTCCAGCGGAATTGAAATTCCCCACAAAGTCGTATTCTCCCTGGCAGTTAGGAGTGATTCCAGCGTCTGGTTGCCTATCCCCAACCGAATTTGCAGTTCCCCAAGAGAGCCGAGTCCTTGGAAGCCGTTCAAGGCATTGTTGTTTTTCCCCAGGAGAGTGTTGAATAGTTGATGCCGTATCTCCCCATCGGAGTCCGTATCTCCAGGAAGATCCTATCTGCGAAGGTCGTGCAATTTATTTCTGTGATTGGCATCGTTTCCTCAGCAGTTCATGGTTCGTATACCTAGTTGGGTGAGTACAGGTTCTCGTAGAACTTTGTCCCCTGCAGAAAGTCGTCTGGAGTTCGTTTCCCCAGGTTGAGTCCAATTGAGATTGGTGTGACTTCTTCTCCTCGGCAGGATGATTCCTCTCCACCAGAGTGGTTCTTTCTCCTTGGCAGGAGGATTTTCCCTTCATCATTTATTTTGCTGATGGGGTCGTAGCATTTTGCATGATTGTATAGCATTTACCCTAAACATGTAGCATTTCCACCGTGTGGAGCATTGCGCCATTGTCAAGCATATGCATGTGAAACATGAGCTAGGTCGTTACCGTTCTTGTTTTGCAGGCGTTCCTGAGTAGAGTTATTTGCAAGATGATTCTTAAAGTCCTCAGCAAAGTTGTTCGCTTAAGAATATTCTTAAAATCCCCAGTGAAGTCGCTAGAGTTGTTTGCTCAAGATGATTCTTAGAGTTCCCAGCGGAGTTGATTGTTCATGATGATTCTTGATTTCCTCAACAGAGTTTATTCATCCAAGATGATTCCTGAATCCCTGAAGCAGAATTACTTGATAGTTCTCCAGAATCCCCAGCGAAGATGTGTCATCCCCAGCAGGTTTTGAACAGAGAAGTTGAGATTTCCCTTGAAGACATACTGATGAAGTCCGACTACGATGTCGAAGCAGTCCTCCCAGCTGACACAGGGTGCCTGACGGCAAACGTTTGTATATCCTTATTGGTTCATGATTGACTAAGGATTCTATTCTCGACTTACTGACGTAGTCCGGCTGACGCCCGAGAATTTCTTTAAATGCCCGACGGCATAATTAATTCGATTGTCAAAGGTTCCTAATGACCTGAGGAGTCCAGAGGAATCCTTCTACTACCGTTCCGCAGAATGCCTGACGGTAATATCAGCTATGTATCACCAGTTACCGTGTAACCAGTGATCCCTTGATGACTTGAGGAAGAAGCTGCAGTGAAATCTGATGATCATCTTGACGGATATTTGGGCCAGTTGCCGTGCAACCGCCATTTCAGACTTCAAAGATTGTCCTACCAATCAGAGTATCGTTTACTTGTGCGGTTGGCAAATTCCCGGTTATCGTGTAACCAATTCCCCAGCAAGTTGTCGTGCAACTGTCATTTCCAATTTTGAAGAGGCTCCTACCAATCAGAGTGTCGTTTACCTATGCGGTTGGCAAATCACCAGTTGCCGTGTAACCAACGATCCCTTGATGACTCGAGGGCGTAAATGATCTTCCTGACGGGGATTTGGAGTTAATCATCCACCAGTGAGTTGTCGTGCAACTGTCAATATCAGTTACCCTTCACCAGTTACCGTGTAACCGGTGATCCCTTGATGAATTGAGGACAAAGTTCTACACTAGAATCAAATACATCAGATGAATAATTCTCCAGCTAGTTGTCGTGCAACTATTATTTCAGTTTCCGAAGATCTGTCCCCGTCAGAGTACCGTGTACTTGTGCGGTTGGAAAATTTCTGGGTTTATTGGTATTCAACCGTCTTTTACCTTGATTGTTTGAGAGTCGTTCGCTTCTCACCCAGTCAGGTCTAAGCCGTTTGAATAGGGGCAGCCGTTGCACCCAAAAGTTTGCCTAACATTTCTTTACCTAGCTTGTGTTTCATTGCATTCATATTAGCATTATCATCTGCATTTCATTGACATGTATACAGGAGATCAAGAGGTATGACTACCAATCAAGGGCTACACAAGACTATGAAGCTAGATAAGAGGGTTATTCAAGTGCTCAAGGGTTGATATCCTGACCTGAGAAGTCTAAGATCCTCAGAGAAATGGTTGAAGCCAAGTGTGTATGTCTCCTGACTTGAGGGTTGTGGGAAGATCATCAGATGATTCTGAAGCCATAAAGTTGAACTTGAGACCTTGAGAGAGCTCATTAGAATTATTGAAGTTCCTTTTTTAATCCTGGACAGATCATTATGCAAAGGATATGAAGATATACCCAAGATTGGTGCAACTAGGGTTTCATCTGGTCATCCCTAGGTTAACTGATGATTTTGAAGAAGGTTGAGACCTAATTCCAAAGCCATGTGATCATGGATTGATGTCTTAAGATGCCTAAGGGATGATTCCAAGGTCAACTTATCATGAGTCAAGAGTGTGAGGAGTTCCTAAGCTAGGGTTGCTATGCTTGACAGTGTAAAATCCCCTGGTTTAGTGCCTAACTTCAGGACCACATAACTCAAGATGGGATTTTTATCTCACCTTGACCCTAACATGATTATTATAGGGCATGATCATAGCTTTAATTTGAGTACTATAAGTCCTTGATAGGGTTTATAGAACTCAAGTTATGAGCCAGACAAGTTACAGGTCATCAGTGGAATGTGAAATTGGAGCTTGAAAGTCAACCAACTTGCATGACACGTTTTCCCTAGAAGGATGATTCTAATGAACTTTTGGCCAACATGAATGTTGTTCCTTATCTTCTTAGCTTTCTAGAAAGTACTAGAAGTCCATGATTGGATTTATGGAACTCATGTTACAAGCTTTGCAAGATAAGGGTATTTTGGGAATTTGGAATTATAGGTCATTTTTTGTTATGGGTCCATTTCACTATCTTATGAACCTCAAATGAAGATTTGTTCAACATTAAAGTTGTTCAAAATGGTGTTTTTAGTCCAACCATGACCCAAACATCCATTAATATGGATTGAATGTGGAGGTGTATGAAAGAAATTTGAAAAAAGGATATTTAAAAGGCATGATGAAAAGTGAAAATTCCATTTTAATTCATTTTTGTGCCAAACTTCATAAGTTTATGCATTTTCTGATTGCAAATGGCATTTTGAAGAGATTGGCAATGTCATATTTTTGGGTTGAGGCATAATTCATGGACATTGTTTGGATTACTTAGAATTGAAGTTACACATCAAAGGTGCACCATTGGATCAATTCAAGCCTTCAAACTGATCCATTCACATTCAAGGGATGTTAAGTAATGAATTTGAGTGAGATGTGAGCTGAAACAGGGCCATAACACACGAGTACCATGGTTGCACAATGAAGAAAAATCGAATTTTGGATTAAGCAAATTGGGCCAGGTTATGATCCAAACCCATCATATATAAGTTCAGTATCATGTTCAGATCGTTTTTTGGTTGACATTTGGTGAAGAATTCAGTTGTGGGAGTTAGAGTTGGAAGCTTCCAAACTCAAAATCGTGTTTGCATTTCCAAAGGATTTCAAGGCCAATTGAGGATTCAGTTAGCATCAGTGATCATCCTTGAAAGTTTTTGCATCTCCTGGAATCAAGAATCACAATGCAACTACCTCAATTGCAAGCTTTTTTCCAGGTTTGCATTTTTTAGAATTCCTCTTGATTTAGGCTTGTTTAGCATGCATTGAGCATGTGGTTAAGTTATAGGAGGAACATAGATCGTTTTAGGATCATAATTATGGAGATTAGTGATGATTCTTGATTGGATGCAATTTCTGTTTGGATTCATGCATGGCTGATTCTTGAGAGTTAGGATGCATTGGATAGTGATTTTTGATCCTTGAGAGGTGATGAAGATTTCTGTGTAGAGAATTTGAAGTTTGATGACATTTATGGAAATGGAAATTTTTCTGTTCACTATCGTGTTTGATTATTTGTGAGGAATCGTTGAAAATGGAAGGGATCTTCGTGTTCAGGGTGAGGAGACGAGTGATTTCATGTAATATCCATTGAGTTTCGTGGAGTTTGGAACCAGAGCATGATTGCTCTCGCCGGAGAAGACGGTGGAGCTCTTCTCCGGCCACCATGGTTGGATTTCCCTCTCTTGGCTCAGTTCAAATGAAGACGATGAGGGAGGACCGTTGGATCTGCTTGAGTTAATTGACTTCGTCACAGCATCTAACGTATGAGGTTTAGTTTGACTAGGTTTTGGTTAGGTGGCACATTCTGGTGCATAAGATTAGAATACTTTTTCATTGGATGGCTGTGATTAGGGAGTACCATAGGACCCAGTCAACTAAACCATACCATTACCACTAATCAAACGCGCCGTTTCAATAATTGAGGTGGCACGTGCGTAGCTGTTGGATGAGTTGACTAGTAGTGTGATCTAATGGCTCTGATATTTTCTGAATTCTTTTAATTTATTTTATTCATTTTCTATTTTCTTTAATTGTTTTGATTGATTTTAATTCATTCTAAATAGTTTTAATGATCAAAAAATTATGAAAAAAATATGTGGGTGATCCTTGATTAATTTCTGATTTTTCCATGCCTTTGGATTTTATTTTGGTTCTGTTTTCAATTTAATGTCAATTTTTCTATTTTTAATACATGATTAAAATGCATAATTTGAGTAGTTTGCTTGTTGATTTTATTGCTAGTTCATGATTAGGAATTTGAGGCTGAAATTTTGCATGCTTGTTATAGACTCCTTGATAGGATTGTGTGATTTTTGTTGTGATTTTTAAATGATTCCAAATAGCAGTTTGAAATAGATGTTTAGGAGCCTTCCTTGATGGATCCCCTTTAGTACACTCTTTGGATTTAGATTTTATTTGAACCTTTAGGATTAGGTTTGGCCCATGGTTTTTCTACCATAGGTACTTAACTTGTGTAGGATAATGTAGGATTTTCCTTGAGATTTGTAGAATTGATTTTCTTTTAGTTCCCCATTTTGCAAGTTGCTTATAGTTTAGGTGACCCTAACTAGGATAACTTCATAGATTAACCTTGTAAGTGACCATTAGATGATTCTAAGTTTCATATCCTTTCTTGATAGAATAGAAATTAGGTAGATACCTCATTAGAACCTTGTTGAAGCCATGATAGAGCTTTAGATTCCCCTAGTCTAGGTGATCCTTGTGGCTAGTCTGTAGGGTTCCTTAGAAGTTGTTGTGCTGCCTTCTTTCCCCTATGTGATTTCTTCCTTGGGCTTTGCCCTACCCTCTTTCTCCAAGTCTTGAAGAGGAGCCCTCCTGGGAGAGCCTAATCCTTCCCTTGGTTGGATTCTGTGCATTCCTCAGGAGGTTGAGCCTTGAATTGACATTCCCCAGTATAGTACATTCCTTTGGTTTGTACTATCTTTCCCTTCAAAGTCTTGATGAGGAGCCCTCTTGGGAGAGCCTAATCCTTCCCTTGGTTGGATTTTGTGCATTCCTTAGGAGGTTGAGCCTTGGATTGACATTCTTGGCATGGTATATTCCCTTGGTTTATATACTTTCATCCATCTCAAAGTCCTTTTCTTAGGATCCCTCTTGGGAGAGCCTAATCCTTCCCTTGGTTGGATTCTGTGCATTCCTCAACAGGTTGAGCCTGAGATGGACATTCTATGTTGATACACTTTAACCAGTTACCTTAGATTGATATCTCAGACTAATACCCAGTTTTTTGTCCTATTGACATAGGATCCCTCTTGAGAGAGCCTAATCCTTCCTTTGGTTGGATTCTATGCATTCCTCAAGAGGTTGAGCCCATGATGGACTCTTGTGTTGATACACCTCCAACCTAATGTAGCCTGGGATGATTTCCCTGTTGCTCATTTTGGTTTCTCTCCCTTGTTTTAATTGTTTGATGCATTAGAATAAGTTCATATCTAGTTTACTTTAAGCTAGGAGCATGACTGCTTAGAGGTTGAGTGGGTCTCCCTCTGCTTGTTTTCCTTAAGGGTTGAGGTGATCCTCCCCTTGCTTGTGTGTTGTTTTTCTTTCATCTTTGTGTTTGCCTTAGAGGTTAAGTCTGTCTCCCTCTGTTTGTCTGTTTTGATTGTTTTCTTTTTGCTTGATTGCTAAGAGGTTGAGTGAGTCTCCCTCTGCTTGTATTGCTGCATTGCATGTGCATCTTTACTGCTTTCCTCTGTTTATCTGCTTTAATGATGTTTAGCTGATGCTTTGTCTGTTTTTGTTTCCCGTTGACATGATCCCCTAGGACTCTCACTTCCTTTGATAAGGAAGTGATGATAGAACTTTAGGTTGAAACCTATGCATGATAACATATAGGAGTTCCCTGTTTTAAAACTCAACCATAGGATGAATCCTTGGCATGACAACATTAGGACTTGACAGTTTCCCTGTAGAGTTTGTTCTCTTCTCTCTCTAAAAACAACAGTAAAAAACATAATAAAGGCAGGTTAGTACAAGCGCGTTACGAGCCTTAAGCTACTTGGGTAATGATAATTGAGCGGTCTCCTCTCAATCGTCTAGAGTGTTTAGTATACGTCCTTTGGACGATATGCAACGCATTCGCTCCTAAGCCATAGTCTCTAGTGTTGTACCAACTACGGACATCCATAAAAAACACTTCTTCCGTAAAAGACAGAAAACGAACTTCAAATATTTTTGCCCCGTGGGCCCATAACTCAAGGAAAACTTTTATGAAGAAAAGAGTGTCGTTAACTCTCAGTTCTACCACAAATGGTAACGCACGAGTCTCTGACGAGCAAGTTGTATACACCAAACTGTTGGAACTGTTTGTTAACCCTACTCGAAAAAACAGATGAATCTGAACCCTCGTAATCCGTATTATCCTGAACTACGTAAGCTCTGATCTCTCATATCTGTTGAGAGTACGTAGGCACCATACTGACATATTGGCGAGCCACCTTCCCCGTAACCCGTAGTTAGCCGAACTACGTTGACTCTGATTTCTCGTTCTCTGACGAGAATACGTAGGCATAAAGCGCGATGCTTTGCCGAGTCATTTTCTTTTCTTTTTAGACTAGCCTTGATAGGTAGATAGTAAAACCAAACCGTCATATAAACACAACAAGTGTGGATCCCGTTGAGTACAACGGACGTGAGGGGTGCTAATACCTTTCCCTTGTGTAATCGACTCCCGAACCCATACATGGTTGCGATGACCTTGTCTTATACCTTTTCGTCAGGTTTTTCCGATCATTTCCTTTCCCTTTCTGTGGGATAAATAAAGAAAGGTGGCGACTCTTCTGTTTTGTCGGCACCTTATTTTCGCGGTAGCGACAATTATCTAGGACGAGGATTTCCAGAAGGCATTTGACAAGATAAAACAGTATCTGCAGGAACCTCCTATTTTGATTCCCCTAGTGGCCGGAAGACCCTTAATCATGTACTTGACAGCTCTTGAGAATAACATGGGTTGCATTCTCGGTCAGCACGACGAGACTGGAAGAAAGGAGCACGCCATTTATTACTTGAGTTAAAAGTTCACAGATTGTGAGTCCCATTACTCTATGTTGGAAAAAACGTGTTGCGCACTCGCGTGGGCTGCCAAACGTTTATGACAGTATATGCTCAATCACACGACCATGCTAATTTCGAAGATGGATCCGATCAAGTACGTCTTCAACAAGCAAGTGCTATCAGGCAGGATTGCCAGGTGGCAAATGGTACTGACGGAGTATGACATTCAATACGTTTCCCAGAACGCCATCAAGGGAAGTATGTTGTCTGAATACCTTGCCGAACAACCTATCGAAGATTATCAGCCGATGAAATTTGAATTCCCTGATGAGGATATCATGTTTCTCAAAGTGAAAGATTGTGATGAATCGTTGCCAGATGAGTCGCCATATAGGAAGTCCCAGTGGAAATTGATATTTAACGGTGTAGTTAATTCATACGGAAGTGGTATTGGGGCAATCATTACAACTCCCTAGGGATCCCACGTCCCGTTTACTGCCAGATTGACTTTTCCGGTCACCAACAATGAAGCAGAATATGAGGCATGCATCATGGGTTTAGAAGAAGCCATTGATTTGAGAATCAAGAACCTGGATGTATGCGGTGACTCGGTACTCGTTGTTAACCAGATTAAAGGGGAGTGGGAGACCCGTCAATCGAAATTGGTCCCTTACATGAATTATGCCAGAAGGCTGCTTCCTTTCTTTGATCGAGTGGAACTCCATCATGTGCCTAGAGCAGAAAATCAAATGGCTGATGCTTTAGCCATGTTGGCTTCGATGTACAAAGTCAATTTTTGGAATGAAGCTCCAAGAATTGTCATTTCCCGTCTTGACAGACCTGCATTCGTTTTTGTAATTGAGGAAGCCACCGATGGCAAGCCATGGTTCCATGATATCCAGAACTTCCTTATGACTAAGGAGTATCCTGTGGGAGCGTCGCCCCAGGATAAGAAGACTCTGAGGAGGCTGTATATAAATTTCTATCTCAATCCTGATGGAGTTCTATATAAGAGAAATCATGATCTCGTGTTACTCAGGTGTGTGGACAAAAAAGAAGCTAGTTTGCTTCTGGAGGAAGTCCATGAAGGCACATTTGGTACGCACGCCGATGGACACGCCATGACGTAGAAAATATTACGAGCAGGATATTCCTGGCTGACGATGGAGTCAGATTGTTTCAAATTCGCGAAGAGATGTCATAAATGCCCGATTTATGCTGATAAAACTCATGTGTCGTCATGCCCGTTGAATTTCATGTCATCCCCGTGGCGGTTCTCCATGTGGGGCATTGATATGATAGGCAAGATCGAGCCTACGGCATCTAACAGTCACCGCTTCATTTTGGTAGCCATCGACTACTTCACCAAGTGGGTGGAGGTAGCCTCGTACGCCAACGTGACCAAGCAAGTGGTAGCCAGATTCATAAAGAAGGACATCATCTGTCGATACGGAATTCCCGAGCGGATCATTACTAACAATGGTTCAAATCTAAATAATAAGATGATGAAGGATTTATGTCAGAACTTCAAGATTGAACATCACAACTCATCACCTTATCGATCGAAGATGAATGGTGCGGTTGAAGCGGCCAACAAGAACATTAAAAAGATAGTTCAAAAGATGGTTGTGACCTACAAAGATTAGCATGAGATGTTGCCATTTGCATTGCACGGTTATCGTACGACGGTATGGACATCGACCGGGGCAACTCCTTTCTCACTAGTATACGTATGGAGGTTGTCCTACCGTTGGAAGTCGAGATTCCTTTTTTACGAGTATTGGTTAACGTAAAACTCGATGAGGCAGAATGGATTAAGAATCGATTGAATCAACTCAGTCTGATGGATGAGAAGAGATTAACATCGTACCAGAGCCGAATGAAGAAAGCTTATGATAAGAAGGCGCGTCCTAGAAGCTTTCAGACGGGTGATCTCGTCCTGAAGAAGATTCTTCCACCACATTCCGATCACAGAGGCAAGTGGACTCCTAACTACGAAGGTCCATATGTCGTCAGCAAGGTCTTCTCGGGAGGAGCCTTGTTGTTATCCACGATGGATGGCGGAGATTTTGCATCCCCTGTGGACACGGATGCAGTTAAAAAATACTTTGCTTAAAAAATGAACCGCTGGAAAGAAAAAGAATATCCAGGCAAAAATGGGGCATCCCGGCGAACCATAAAAAAGGAAAAAGGTTCGGGCAAAAATTAGGGATATAAATTAAAAATGTACACCCGCAAAGTCGAAAACCTGAAAGGGCGGCTTTGGCAAAAAAGGGGTATCCCGGTGAATCGAAAACCCGAAAGGGCGGTTCAGGCAAAAGTTAGGGATTAAGAAAAGCAAATGACTGCGTTCCACGTGCGAACTTTCATTGTTTAGTGGTTTGGGAAGACCTGAGGGTCGTTTATCTGAATCAATCTCTTCTGAAGCTGAAGCGTCGGAGAAGTATCGAAGTCGAGTGGGTCATAGAGGGATCAACTTATGGTGTTCGTCTACACCACATTGCCGACATTTGTATATACTGATGTATATTTATGTTTATACTTGCGCAACTTCCTCATTTCAGGAGCTTGCATCTGTTGTAAAACATTTTGCCTATTTATAGGCTCGTTTATCAATAAATATATACTATTCAGTATTTTTGTTTGCTTGTTTAGCTTTTATCTGTTTTGTTTGCGAAAAAGAACGCCCGATGTTTTTGATAAAATGCGCATACATAAACTTGCTGGCATAGGCCGATAATTGTTGAAACATTGAATTACCTGTACATTGTCACAGATGATAACCTTGATAGGTCCCTTTGTGAAGGGTATCTTGTCTGTTTGGTCATTTTGTTACAGGGACGTCACCCTCCAGGCAGTATGCCAGATGTTTCCCAGCAGGATGATTCCTTCTTCCCCAGCAGGTTCAGCAGCGTTTCCCCACGGAGTCTGAACATGGGACTGCGAGCATTGATATGTCTCCCCAAGCGGAGATAGATTCTCCCAAACCAGATGCATCCTAGGTAGGATCTTCATTTCCCCAGCTGAGTCTTGCGTAGAAGTGTATACTTGTTCCCTGCAGTTGTCAATGTGCAGTTTTCTCGTAGAAGATTATTCGTAAGTGTTTAGCTCTCGATAGTTCAGACTGAAGTCTCCAACAGAGTTGAATTCCCCACAGAGTTGTATTCTCCCTGGCAGGTAGGATTTATTCCAACGTCTGGTTGCGTATCCCCGGCCGAGTTTGCAGTTCCCCCAAGAGATCCGAGTCCTTGGAAGCCGTTCAAGTCGTTATTGGTTTTCCCCAGGAGAAAGTTGAATAGTCGCTGCTATACTTCCCCATCGGAGTTTGTATCTCTAGGAGGGTTTTATCTGCGAAGGCCGTGCAGTTTATTTCTACGATTGACATCGTTTCCTCAGCAGTTTGTGGTTCGTATACTCAGTTGAGCGAGTATAGGTTCCCGTGGAACTTTGTCCCCTGCAGAAATTCGATTGAAGTTTGTTTCCTCAGGTTAAGTCCAATTGAGATTGGTGTTATTTCTCCTCCTCGACAGGATGATTCCTTCTCCCTATCAGAATGGTTCTTTCTCCTTGACAGGAGGGTGTTTTCTTCAGCATTTACTTTGCTGACTCAGATCCGTAGCATTTGCATGATTGCATGGCATCTACCCTAAACGCGTAGCATTTCCACCGTGGGGAGCATTACGCCATTGTCAAACATATGCATATGAAACATGAGCTAGGTCGTTACCGTTCTGGTATGCAGGTGTTCCTCAGCAGATTTGTTTGTTCAGGATGATTCTTGAAGTCCCCAGCGAAGTTGTTTGTTCAGGATGATTCTTGAATTCCTCAGCAGAGTTTATTCATTCAGAATGATTCCTGAATCCCCAAAGCAAAGTCACTTGATAGTTCTCCAGAAGTCCTCAGCGGAGATGTGTCATCCCCAGCATGTTTCAAACAGAGAAGTTGAAATTTCCCTTGCAGACTTTATGATTGAATTCCGGCAGTAGTGCCAAACCCTGTGACTTACTGATGAAGTCCTACTGCGATGTTGAAGCAGTTCTCCTGGCTAACAAGGAGTGCCTGCCGAAAAAAGTTGAGACATCCCTATTGGTTCATGATTGATTGAGGATTCTATTTCCGACTTACTGACGAAGTCTGACTGATGCCCGAGAATTTCTTTGATTGCCCGACGACATAATTAAATTTATTGTCAAAAGTTTTTAATGACCCGATGAGTCCCGAGGAATTCTTCTGCTGCCGTGCCACGGAATGTCGACGGCAATATCAGCTATGTATCACCAGTTACCGTGTAACCAGTGATCCCTTGATGACTTGAGGAAGAAGCTGCAGCGAAATCTGATGATCATCCTGACGGAGATTTGAGATTAGTCGCTCACCAGCCAGTTGCCGTGCAACTGTCATTTCGGATTTCGAAGATTGTCCTACCAATCAGAGTATCATTTACTTGTGCGGTTGGCAAGTCACCAGTTGCCGTGCAACTAGTGATCCCTTATTGACTTACTGATGAAGTCCGACGAAGATATTGTCAACGTCCCTAGCAACCTGACGAGTCCATAGGTGACGATAAGGAGTTCTTCTGCTGTGGCGCAGAATGCCCGACGGCATAATCGACTATCCTTCACCAGTTACCGTGTAACCGGTGATCCCTTGATGACTTGAGGATGCAGTTCTACAGTGAATTCAGATGGTCATCCTGACGGAGATTTGAAGTTAATCATTCACCAGCAAGTTGTCGTCCAACTATCAATATCAGCAATCCCTCACCAGTTACCGTGTAACCGGCGATCCTTTGATGACTCTAGGACGAAGTGCTACAGCAAAATTAGATACGTCAGATCAGCAATTCTCCAGCAAGTTGTCGTGCAACTATCATTTCAGTTTCCGAAGATTTGTCCCCATCAGAGTATTGTTTACGCGTGCGGTTGGCATATTTCCGGGTTTATGGGTATTCAATCGTCTTTCACCTTGATTGTTTGAGAGCCGTTCGCTTCTCACCCAGTCAGGTCCAAGCCGTTTGAATAGGGGCAGCTGTTGCACCCCAAAATTTTCCTAACCTTTTTTGTACCTAGCTTGTGTTTCATTGCATTCATTTTAGCATTTTCATTTGCATTGCATTGACATGTGTGCAGGAGGTCAAGAGGTATGACTACCAATCAAGGGCTATTAAGGCTATGAAGGTAGCTAAGAGGTTTATTCAGGTATTCAAGGGTTGACATCCTCATCAGAGAAGCCAAAGATCCTCAGAGAAGGGGTTGGATATAAGAGTGTATGCCTCCTAACTTGAAGGTTGTATGGGAAGGTTATCTGATGATGTTAAAGCCATGAAGTTGGACTTCAGTCCTTAAGGGAGCTCATGAGGAGTACTGAAGATCATTTTGAAGCCTAGACAGGTCATTATGCAAAAGATAAAGAGCTATTATCAGGATTGGTGCAATTAGGGTTTCATCTGGCCAACCCTAGGTCAACTAATGATTTGAAGAAGGTTGAGACCTAATTGCAAAGCCATGTGATCATGGATTGATTTATTAAGATGCCCAAGGGATGATTTCACGGTCAACTTATCTTGGATCAAGAGTGTGAGGAGTTCCTAGGCTAGGGTTGCTATGCTTGACAGTGTAAAATCCCCTGGTTTAGTGCCTAACTTCAAGACCACATAACTCAAGATGTGATTTTCATCTCACCTTGACCCCAACATGATTGTTGTAGAGCATAATCATAACTTTAATTTGAGTACTAGAAGTCCTTGATAGGGTTTATAGAACTCAAGTTATGAGCCAGGCAAATTACAGGTCATCAGATGAATGTGAATTTGGAGCTTGAAAGTCAACCAACTTGCATGATACTTTTGTCTTAGAATGATGATTCTCATGAACTTTTGGCCAACAGGAATGTTGTTCCGTATCTTCTTAGCTTTCTAGAAAGTACTAGAAGTGCATGATTGGATTTATAGAACTCAAGATATGAGCTTTGCAAGATGAGGGTATTTTGGGAATTTGAAATTATAGGCCATTTTTTATTATGGGTCAATTTCACCATCTTAGACACCTCAAATGTGTAAGAACAGAGTATGCCTAAGAGGGGGGTGAATTAGGACTTTTGAAATTTTTCCGGTTTTTATATGGTTCTTGGAAATATACTGGATGGTGTTCTTGGTTATGGAAAGCAATAAATCAACAGAAAGAAAGAAGACACCAGGATTTATAGTGGTTCCCCTCACAATCCGAGAGTACTCCAATCCCCTTTCAACATGAAAGAGAATTTTCACTATTGTTTAAAACAGTACAACCTATCAC
The DNA here is from genome assembly GCA_963859935.3 of Lathyrus sativus. Classification (NCBI taxonomy): domain Eukaryota; kingdom Viridiplantae; phylum Streptophyta; class Magnoliopsida; order Fabales; family Fabaceae; genus Lathyrus; species Lathyrus sativus. Next base: position 214,291,135 of record OZ012739.1, on the reverse strand, counting down.
ACCATCAACCGGTGAGGCCTACTATCAAACAATAAAACTCACAAGTGTACAAGAACAATCCTCTTGTAAACACTCACCCTTGTGTCCAACAATCCTGGATCACAAGTCAAAAATAAAATAATTGTAATGAATTTGGTTTGAGTATAACTATCAAAGTGATCTTCTCCAATGAATCAAAATTCACTCTTTGTAATTTTTCAATGCAAGTGTTCAATGAATATGAAATTTTCAATGCAAGTATGAACACTTTTGAAAAATGAATTTGATTCCAAGACAATTTTAAAATGAGTATTGGAGGTTGAAAAGTTTGAGTTATGTTCTATTGGTTGTTTTTCAAAAATGAAAAACTCAGAATTTATATGAGTAAAATAACCTTTCAGAAAAGGTATGATTTTAAAAGATTCAAACCATGAAAAGGTATGTTTTTAAAATAATTTTTGAACTTGAAACAAAGCAATTTTTTACTGCACGTTCAGTGTTAATCGGTTAACCCATATGGTTAATCGGTTAACACTGGTACGTTAGCCCAGAAAATTCAAAATTCAAATTGGTTAACCGGTTAACCTATATGGTTAATCGGTTAACACTGCTAATTTTCAGAAAAATGCTTTTTAAAAATAATGTTATACCATTTTTAAGGTTTCAAAAACATGCTTATGTATTATGCACAAATGATTGATGTTTTTGAACACTTGTATATCAAATTATAAAGGTGGATTTGATATACCAGTAATGCAGCCAAGTCTGGAAGAATCAGTTCCATATGTAACTTGACTTGAAAGATAGCTTGATGACTTTATCTTGATGACTTTGAACGGCTTGTCTTTTTGCAATCAAGAGATGACTTTGAGTAGTATTGACATCATCAAAACTTGAGACTGAAGCATGCTTCTATAAAATGGACTTTTGTGCAACTTGAAAGTTCTTCAAAATGGTGTTATTTATCCAACCATGACCCAAGGATTCATTGATATGGATTAAATTGAGAAGTGTATGAAGGAAATACCATGGATGAATAATTAAAGGCATAAAAAAGAAAAAATTCTAAAACAATTCATTTTTGTGCAAAACTTTGCAAGTTTGTGAATTTTTTGGAGGTAAAAGGCATTTGGAGTGGATTGGCATTTGTAGAATTTTATGTTGAAGTTTGGTTCATGTCCATTTCAAGTATTGCTTAAGGCTGAAGTAACATAATCAATATACAACATATGATTGAATTGAGGATTTAATCTGGTCCCTTCATGTTCATAAGGTGTTATGCAAGCAATTTGAGCAAGAATGGAAGCTTCTACAAGCCTGAAACCGTGACTGTCATGAGAGAAAAGTGGGAAAAATCAGAAAATTGGATTGGATGAATTGGGCCATAACTGGGCCAGATAATGATCCAAAACTTCTCTATATAAGTTTCTGGACGAGTTCATAACAAGTTTGGTGATTGGAAGAGCTTGAATCAGGTAAGAAGCACTTGAAAATGATTTTTAGGAGTGAAAATCGAACTTCATCTTGGAGGCCATTTCAGAAGGAATTGAAGCTCCAAGAATCTTTAGCAAGCATCATTGATCGTGTCTGAGCAAGTTTGATCAAGGTTTAGAGGCTGTAGCACTCTCTGTTGAAGCTCTTTCCAGGTTTCTTTCTTTTCATAATTATGCTTTGTTGAGAACGAATTAGGATAAATATTGCATGTGGTTAGATAGAGTATGAACCATAGATGGATTTAGGCAAGGTTTGGAAGCCATTGGTGAAGGTTCTTGATCATGGATGAAATGTTTAGAGGTTCGGTTAGGGTTGTATCTTGATGGATTTCAAGGAGTGAGCATAGTCTATTGATCCGGGAGAGGAGTAAAAGAGATTGGTGGCTTTAGATTAGAGTTTGGTGATGATTTACCAAAACACGTATTTTCTGTTCATATGCGTATCTGGTTATTCCTTTAGAGGAGGAAAAAATGGAGATTATCATGATGATCCTCATGAGAGGACGAGTGGATCTAGAGATTTTTGTGAGATTTGGTGTTGTTTGATGACTTGGCCGCCGTGAGCCCATCGGAGAAGACGACCGGAGTCTTCTCCGGCCACCCTGAATTTCCCCCCTTTAATCTTGCAGTTCAAAGGTTGAAGACGATGCATACGCCGTTGGATGAGTCTGGTTTGGTGGACTTAGTAAGCAGATCTGATGCTTGTGATTGAATCTTTAGGATTGTTGACCTTACTTGATGAGGTGGCACGCTGAGGCATGTTGGATTATCATACTTTTGGCATGGACGTTCCAGATTAGGGACTATGGTGATCCATAGTCAAACCAACCACACGCAAGCGTTAATGAAACGTTGCGTTTCATTTAGAAGCCCCTGAGCCACGTGGTGGTCTCTTCCCCCTTAGATGCATAGACCGGTCATCTGATCCAATGGCTGTGACTTGTTTTCAGCATTTTTAATTCTTTTTAATTCTTTTATTCATTTTGTGATTTTCTTTTAATGTTTTAATTGTTTTTAATTCATTACAAATAGAAATAATGCTCAGAAAAATGTGAAAAAAATCCTGATTAATCTTTGGCCTGTCCTTGATTTTTATATGGCATTTAATTTCATTTTTGATAAAATTCCCATTTATTGTCTATTTTTCCATTTTTATTACATGATTAAAAATGTTCAAAATGACTAGTTTACTTTCTGATTTTTGTGCTATCTCATATTTTAGAATTGAGTTCTGATTTATTTGCATGTGTTATCTAGACACCTTGATAGGTTTGTGTGTTTTTTCTTGTATTTTTTAGAAGATTTTAGGTGTAGTTTTGAGTTGGATCTTTAGGATCATTCCATATTGGATTCCTTTTAGCACACCCTTGGAGTTTAGATTTGTTTAGACCCCTTAGAATTAGGTTTTGCCCCTGGTTTTTGTACCATAGATTCTTAACACGTTTAGGATCATCTAGGATTTATAGAAGTGATCTTCTATTATTCCCCCATTTTACAAGTTGATTATGGTTTAGGTGATCCTAACTAGGCTTACTTCATAGATTAATCTTTTAAGTGAATTTTACCTAATTCTAAGCTTCATATCCCCTCTTGATAGAATAGAACTTAGGTCGATACCTCTCTAGAACATTGATTAGGCCTTGATAGAGCTTTTGAATCCCCTTAGTTCAGGTGATCCTTGTAGCTAGTCATTAGGGTTTCTTAGAAGTTTATGTGATGTCTTCTTTCCCCTATGTGGTTCCTTCCATAGGCTTTGCCCTATCCTCTTTCTCCAAGTCTTGAAGAGGATCCCTCTTGGGAGAGCCTAATCCTTCCCTTGGTTGGATTCTATGCATTCCTTATGAGGTTGAGTCTTGGATTGACATTCATCAGTATAGTACATTCCTTTGGTTTGCACTATCTTTCTCCTTCAAGTCTTGATGAGAAGCCCTCTTGGGAGAGCCTAATCCTTCCCTTGGTTGGATTTTGTGCATTCCTCAAGAGGTTTAGACTTGGATTGATATTCCTGCCATGGTATATTCCCTTGGTTTATACTGTCATCCCTCTCCAAGTCCCTTTTCTTAGGATCCCTCTTGGGATAGCCTAATCCTTCCCTTGGTTTGATTCTCTGTATTCCTCGACAGGTTGAGCCTGAGATGGACATTCTGTGTTGATACACTTTAACCAGATACCTTAGATTGACATCTAGGACTAATAACCAGTCTTTTCTATCATATTGACATAGGATCCCTCTTCGGAGAGCCTAATCCTTCCCTTGGTTGGATTATGTGCATTCCTCAGGAGGTTGAGCCCATGATGGACTCTTGTGTTGACACACATCCAACCTGATGTAGCCTGGGATGACTTCCCCGTTGCTCATTTTGGTTAGATTTCTCTTCCTTGTTTGATTTGCTTGATGCATTAGGATAGTCTCATATTTAGAGTATTGTAGGCTAGGAGCATGATTGCATTGAGAGGTTGAGTGAGTCTCCCTCTGCTTGCTTGCATTAAGGGTTGAGGTGATCGTCCCCTTGCTTGTGTGTTGTTTTTCTTTTTCTATATGATGTGTTTGCATTAAAAGGTTGAGATGAGCTCCCTTTGCTTGCCTTTTTTGATTGTTTTCTTTGCTTGATTGCTTAGAGGTTAAGTGTCTCCCTCTGCTTGTATTGCTACATTCCATTCGCATCTTTACTGTTTTCTCTTCTGTTTTATCTTCTGTTTTATCTTCTTAATGATTTTTGCAGTTATTTTTTCTGTTTCCCATTGACATGATCCCCTAGGAGTCTCACTTCCTTTGATAAGGAAGTGATGATAGAACTTTAGGTTGAAACCTTTGCATGATAACATATAGGAATTCCCTGTTTCAAACTCAACCATAGGATGAATCCATGGCATGACAACATTAGGGCTTGATAGTTTCCCTTGTAGAGTTCGTTCTCTTCTCATCTCCAAAACAACAGTAAAAAACGTAATAAAGGTAGGTTGGTACAGTGCGTTACGAGCCTTAAGCCACCTGGGAAATGATAATTGAGCGGTCTCCTCTCAATCGTCTAGAGTGTTTAGTATACGTCCTTTGGACGATATGCGACACATTCGTTCCCAAGTCATAGTCTCTAGTGTTGTACAAACTACAAACGTCCATAAAAAACACTTCTTCCATAAAAGACAGAAAAAAACTTCAAACCCTTTTTGCCCCGTGGGTCCATAATTCAAGGAAAACTTTTCTGATGAAATGAGTGTCGTTAACTCTCAGTACTACCGCAAACGGTAACGCACGAGTCTCTGACGAGCAAGCTGTATACACCAAACTGCTGGAACTGTTTGTTAACCCTACTCGAAAAACAGAGGAATCTAAATCTGTATTATCCCGAACTACGTAAGCTCTGATCTCTCATATCTGTTGAGAGTACGTAGGCACAATATTGACGTATTGGCGAGCCACCTTCCCCCATCCTTTTAGCCGTAGTTAGCCGAACTACGTTGACTCTGATTTCTCGTTCTCTGACGAGAATACATAGGCACGAAGCACGATGCTTTGCCGAGTCATTTTTCTTTTCTTTTCAGACCAGCCTTGATAGGTAGATAGTTAAAACAACCCATCAAATAAACACAACAAGCGTGGATCCCATTGAGTACAATGGACGTGAGGGTTGCTAATACCTTCCCCTTGCGTAACCGACTCCCGAACCCAGACATGGTTGCGATGACCTTGTCTTATACCTTTTCATCAGGTTTTTCCGATCGTTTCCTTTCCCTTTCTGTGGGATAAATAACGAAAGGTGGCGACTCTTCTGTTTTGCCGGCACCTTATTTTTGCAGTAGCGACATGAGGCAGGGCTGAAGAATGGCAAAATGTCAAATTCAACTGCTAGCTCCGGCATCGGTGCTACCAAAAAGCCAACCAACAGCTTTCACAAAAAGAAAGAAGGTGAAGTGAGTACCGTGAGACATGAAAGAAGAGCACAACATCAAGGGAATCATCGAAAACGGTGTCAACAACCACCGTATGTAGCAGCAGTGACACCAGACTTCTAGCAACAATAGGTTCAGCAGGTTCCTCAGCAAGGGGCACCCAATCAATATCAACAATACAACTGGCAACCATACAACAATCAACAAGCGCAACAACCTCAAGCTCAGGCCCCGAGGACAAACTATCAAAGTGGAAAGCCAAGGATATCACCCATACCTATGATTTATACAAAATTGTTTCCTATGCTGGTGGAACGAGTACTCGTCAGGACAAGGAAGTTAGATGCTCCACCGAATCCTTTACCCCACTACTACAATCCAAACGCACACTGCCCTTTTCATGAAAATGCCGTTGGGCACGATTTGGAAGGTTGCTTCACACTTCAACACATTTTCTGAGAATTAATAGAGAAAAAGATATTATCATTTGAGGATAATCACCCAAACATGAAGAACAACCCTCTACCAAACCATGGTGGGGTAAACGCCATAACCAAAGAAGGAGAAGAGCCTGAGATGAAGACAGTCACAACGGTCTCTGAAGTAAAAGTATCTTAGGTAGATCTGCATAAAAGGTTTGCTCAAGCATGGGTACTCAAGAGTTCGCATGAAAACTGTGAGGAATGCAGACTGAATCCACAGGGTTGTGACCTTGTACAAAAGGATGTTCAATCATTAATCGATCAGGGAATGCTGCAGATTAGTAGCAAAAAAAAGGAGGATGTGACAGTAATTGAGCCATTGTTCAATATGCCTGGAGAATCCAACAAAAGAGCAGTCTTCAGAAATAACAGCAATCATGCAACCAGGCACAAAGTTGTCTGGCTGGTATTTCGCGATGATCCTGTACCCAAGTTTGGAAAGGACTAACCCAGGTTCGATTCGAGAAGAGAACCTGGTTCTCACCTAAGAGCTATAACGCCCAAATGTGATTATTCATGGTGTAATGAAATTATGGGAAAGAAGCATGAAAATGTCACCAACATTGATGGGGCAAGCAAAATGACCCGAATTGGTCGAATATATTAGCCCCGAGCAAGTCCTATGGTGTCTCAATCAACCACCACCGTTCCTAAATCCACTACCACTGTTCCTAAGGAAGTCGTTTCGAAAGAAGCAATTTCTAAGGAACCCACTGGTAAAGGAAAGAAATCCTCCAAGACGACGAGGAAGAATTCTTAAGAATCATCCGCCAGAGTGACTATTGAGTGATGGATCAACTTAATCAAATGCCATCTAAAATTTCCATCATGTCACTGTTGATGAGCTCCCCTGCGCATCGTCAAGCCTTAATGAAGATATTGGAGTAAGCTCACGTAACAAAGGATATCACAGTGGGACAATTTGACTCAGTTGTTGCAAACATCACAACATGCAATACCTTTAGCTTAGACGATAGTGATCTGATAGCTGAAAAGCGCAAGCACAACCATGCCTTGCACGTATCTATCAAATGTGAAGAGGACACACTAGCCAGAGTGCTTGTTGATACATGATATGCGCTCAATGTGATGCCTAAGAGGACTTTAGCTAAATCGGCCTACCAAGGAGCTGAAATGAGGCCTACTTCCCTAGTTGTAAAAGCTTTTGACTACTCAAGAAGAACTGTGATAGGGGAAATTGATTTACCAATCATGATAGGCCCTCAGATCTTCGAAATAACTTTTCAAGTGATGGACATCAATCCGGCTTACAGTTGTCTATTGGGAAGACCATCGATACACACAGCGGGCGCTGTCACCTCCACTCTACACCAGAAGATGATGTTAGTCGTTAATGACCAGTTGGTCATAATTCATGGAGAAGAGGACATGATGGTGAATAACCTGTCCTCCTTCAGATACATAAAAGTTGATGAAGATGCACTTGAAACTGCTTTCTAAGCCTTAGAAATTGCCCACGCTGTATTGGTTGATGAGTCAGTTGTAACGCCCGTTTATTTTAATTAAATTATTTATGAATTGTTGGTGTGCCTTTATGTGGGAGTGTGTCTGGGTGGAGTTGGTGGATGCCCTTAGATTGTAAGAATTATTAATAACGATTGGAGTTTAATATTAGTATAATATAATTAATAATTAGTGATAATTTAATAATTAATAGTAATGTTATTATTATTATTATTATTACTATTATTATTATTATTATTATTATTATTATTATTACTATTATTATTATTTTTATTATTATTATTATTATTATTATTATTACTATTAGTATTAATATTATTATTGGTGGAAGATTATTACTATTATTATGAATATTATTATTAGTGGGAGAATAATATTTGTAGCATTATTATTATTGGATTTAAATAATAAAATAAGAAATAAGGGATTAAAGGAAATAGAGAAGTTTTTGGGAAAGAGAGGAGGACACGATAAACTGCCAGAAAAAGGATTTTGGGAGAAAGAGGGTTTTCACGATAAACTGCTCAGAAAATCAAATTTGAGGAAAAAAGTTGAAGAGAAGGAAAAAGGAAGGTGGCTGTTGAGAGAAATGGAGAGCAGAGAATCATCCATCAGGGAATTGGAAGATAGTTGCAGAAAAGTCGTCGGAGAGCAAAACCAGAACCGGAATCAGAAGCATGGAATTGGCCTCTATTCTAAGGTAAGGGTGGGGTTCAATTCTATAATCGTGGGTATGATCAATTTCATGTAGGGAATTGATTCATAGGTATAATTTCCGTTAATCGATAAATGTTAGGGACGAGGTTTTTCTATGTAAGAACGAATGTGTTATATACGATGCTCTAAGGTTTTCCTAATGGGGCAAATACGTAGTAATGTTCCCGTAGTGATGTCCCCGTAGTAACGTTACCGTAGTAATGTTCCCGTAAGTTGAAGAAAGAAATATTAAAGATTAATGTCCCCGTAGTAACGTTACCGTAGTAATGTTCCCGTAGTAATATTCCCGTAGTAACGTTACCGTAGTAATGTTCCCGCAAGCTGAAGAAACGTTCCCGTAAGTCGAAGAAAGAAATATTAAGGATTAATGTTCCCGTAAGTCGAAGAAAGAAATATTAAGGATTAATATTCCCGTAGGTTGAGAAATATTAAGGGAATATTAAGGGTAAATGTTCCCGTAGGTTGAGAAATATTAAGAGAATATTAAAGGTAAATGTTCCCGTAGGTTGAGAAATATTAAGGGAATATTAAGGTTAAATGTTCCCGTAGGTTGAGAAATATTAAGGGAATATTAAGGGTAAATGTTACCGTAGGTTGAGAAATATTAAGAGAATATTAAGGGTAAATGTTCCCGTACGTTTAGAAATATTAAGAGAATATTAAGGGTAAATGTTCCCGTAGGTTGAAAAATATTAAGGGTTAATGTTTGTCTACGCCTGCATTAATGTTTATGTCGTTAGTTATGTAGTAATGTTGGGAATCGGCGCCGACACACGCTAATTTCCCATTTGTTGAGAAAATGTTATTATAATATTTTCCTTGGATTACGTGGATAAGTTGTAGTTATATTACCCGTATGAAGGTATATGAAAATGTGTTGAGTTCTTATTTGTAGTAATGATGTTGTCAGTTGTTCTCTGACATGAAAATGCTGTTGAGTTCTCGATTGTAGAGACGAGGTTGTTTTTAATTGTTCTCTGCGAAAATGTGTTAGAGTCTTATCCGTAGGAACGATACTGTTGGTAGTTCTCTGATATGAACAGATTGAAATGGTGAGTCCATAATATATGCAAAATGTGATGTTTATGTTATGGATAATTGGTTGTAGGCGTTATGCCTTGTTGCACGGTTGTTGCACAGTTGTTGTTGTTGTGTTATAGTCCATAATAGTTGCATCTCATAGCATGTCATTTGGCCTGGATTGGCGACGGTTGTGCCTGTATTGGCGTTATTTGGAGTGTTGGCTCCTAGATAGGTTCGGGGTGTTGGCCCTGTCCCGAGTTTTGGAGAGTTGTCTCCCGAATTATTGTGGAGAGTTGTCTCCCGAATTATTGTGGAGAGTTGTCTCCCGAGTTTTGGAGTGTTGGCTCCTAGATGGGTTTGGGGTGTTGGCCCTGTCCCGAGTTTTGGAGTGTTGGCTCCTAAATGGTACCACATGCATATGCACAGTTGAGTCGCATTGATGAGTCGCATTGTTGAGTTGCGTTGTTGAGTTGTTTTGATGAGTTGCTGAGATATGATGATAATTGTTGTTGTTATGAATAATGAATTGTTGCAGTTTAATTATTACTAATATTTATGCGAACTGCTGGAATTATAAGGCTGTGATAATATTTTGACATGACTTTTATCATGCCTTATGTTATATTGTTGATATCTCACCCTTTATGCTGTATGTTACCTCTGTTGGTGGTAATTTGCAGGTAACTCGGAAGAAAGTGTAGCTTTATGTTTAAGGTCGTTGGTCGCTCTGATACGTAGCACTCTGGGGGGGATGAACGATTAATGTTATTGTTTTAATTGAATTCCTTATTGCTGAATTTTATTAAGTACTATGGCAAATAGATTGGTTGTTTCTGATAATGCCAAATGTTGCTTGGATGCATAGTTGTTTTAGCGAATTGATGCAAGATAATTACTTGCTGAATTTTAATGGAATTTAATTAGTACAAATCGTTGGAAGTGTATTATAACATGGCGTTTATGATTAAAATGTTAAACAAGTTACCGTTGTTTGTTCATCTGAATTTTGTGCTACATATGTTAGTAAATGATCTTTTGCAGGTGTATGTGTTTTGGTAAAATGTTGAAATGTGACACCTCTGATGCGTCCCAGATTTTGGGAGTGTGACGGTCGTCACAGCTCCATGACGCTCGTCATGACCGTGACGGTCGTGACATCCATGACGGTCGTCATGAGATTTTATTTGCTGCACTCTGAATTGTTTCTGTTGTTTATCTTATTTTTCCGTGATAGTTTAGAGTGGGGTGTTACAATTGGTATCAGAGCAGGTTGGTCCGTCCGGCCAAGTTGTTTAATGTTGTGTATTCCCTGGTATGCGACATGTGTGTGAAAACACTGTCGGTACATGTTTTGTTGTAGAACCTTTGTCTGCAGGAGTGAGGATGATTCAAGTGGGGGAGAAGCTTGTGTTTCTCCAGAATGCTGCAAGTGTGGAGTTGTAGCTCGGTGTGTGGTTGAACGCTCTTATAGTTTGGTAAAGATGGTTTGTACCCTATCATGATTTTCGGCTGTCTATTGACAAATTGAGGAACTGATCACCCTTAATCTCTTGCTGATAGTGGGCGGAGTCATGTTAGATGGGATATGCGTGTCTTGCAAACTTGGATGGCGTGAGCAGTGAATTGTCTTGAGTTAAGCTAAGTGCTTAAGAATGGTTTTTATGAGTCGGTGCAAGAGGGTGCTGAGGTGTTTAATTTTGATGGGAATTTTTGAATTATAATGAAAGCGGGAAGTTGGCGATTGCCGATTAATTGTGGTTGACTGGAAGTTTTCTGAAGAGATAAGTGATGTACGGCCAGGACGTGAAGTGGAGTTGTGACCGACTTAGATACGGAAACTAGTCCGAGAGTGAGAGCTCCGTATTTTATGTCTGTTTGGATGGTCAATGGATTAAACTGATTAAGTAGTGTTGAGACTTGGGTCTGGCGTGTGTGCTAAGGCAACAGAGTGTGAGGTTGAGTATATAAAAGGTGGATGGTGACTCCTGATGATTATTAAAGAAAGTAAGATGTGTAATGCAATATTGGTATAATTAGACCTTTACATATTCCAAGAGTTGAAAATGTGTCGAATGACCTTCTAAGTGTGAAATTGTTGTCGTACGTCGAATTCTGAGATCGCAGCTTTTTACGGAATCGATGTTTTTACGGACGAAAGTTGAAATAGATTACGCAGTTGTGTCAGGTAATGTTAGGCCGTGATCGAGTATGCTTGTTTTATCGAATTTGATGGATTTTTGTAAGTTTTTGCATTTTTGGAGATTTGAGGATTTAAGATTCGGATTGAAATCGAAAGTCGTAGATTTCATGTTTGGTGGTTCTAAATCACTAATATATGTTTGGTATGAATGAGTATGTGGTTGTTTCGAAGAAAATAATTGAATCGGTCGGATTTTCGGGCGAAAATGCTCAAACCCGTAGCAGTCTTTATGCAGAAAAATTCTGTTTTGGAAAAACTTCAAAAATTCATAACTCTTGAACCGTATGTCGGTTTTAGTCCCTGTTCGAAGCGTTGGAAAGCTAACGAGATGCTCTTTCTAGGAAAAATTGTTTTGAGGCCTTTACCTGGTTCAATTATAGCAGAAAATTGAAAATGTATCGTGTGTTGATTTTTGCCGAACCCGACAGGACCATTTGTTGTGTTTATGATGCCTTGTTGATATGATAAGTGAAACGTCAGCGAGTTTTGGGTTATGTTTTAAGGCAACTTGAAGTACATAAGAGGAATCACCTGACGAGTGATTTAAAGTTGGTTGTTGTTGTGGTTGTGCCGGAGTTGGAAGCTCGATTAGTTAGTTTGAGATTTGACATGTTTGGTGACCTCAAGAGCTTAAGGTATTTATTTGATTTGGAAGAGTCGAATATGAGGCAGAGAAAATAATTGAGACTCCGGAATAGATTATGGTTTCAGATTGAATTACTATTCGGGAAAATCAAAACGTGGTAGCTTATGCATTGACTTGGAAATCCTTGCATATGCCGATGATGATGGTGAAAAGAGTTAGAACTGATTGAGCAATTTTGTGGTATGAATTGGTTTGTGAAGAGACTTCTTATGGAGTTAAGCTTAGTATGTTGGATCTTACTAGTGGTATTCTTGACGAGATTCGATAAGGTCAGAATTCTGGTTTGAGTTGGTAGATTGGTTGAATCTGAGGAACTAAAGTCGAAGGGATGATTTTCAGATTAATGGAAATAGTATCATGAGATGTCGTGATAGAGTTTGTGTTCTAGATATTATTAAGTGGAATAAGAGTATTGAGGTAGATGGAGTATCCATCCCGGTGCTATGAAGATGTAACTGGATTTGAGGAAATTATTTTGAGGGTCATAGTTGAAGAGATAAGTGGTTGAGTTAGTATATGCTGGTTAGACTTGTTGGAAGTCGAAGAATAAAATTCAGAGACCGTTGGGTCCGATGCAACCGTTGAATATTCCAGAGTGGAGATCGGATGGTATTCCCATGGATTTGGTGTTGGGTTTTCCGAAGAATTTGAGGGATATGATTTTACTTGGGTGATTTTGGATAGAATGACTAGTTTGGCTATTTTCCTAACAAGTGAGATTAATCATTCTATGTTGAAGCTAGCTGAGATTGTGCAAGAGACGACTGAAAAGATCCAAAGGATCCAAGAAAGACGTGCTTTGAGAGTTACGATAGTAACTGGTGTTGGTCAAGCTTGAAGTCTCGGAAGCACACTGTGTTTTGTGATCTGTACCAGAGTGGCGCAGCAGAAGCGTGGGAAAAATAGCAGGTTAGACCGTTTTACCGTTGTCACTCATGGGAATTTGCATGATGTGGTATGTGTCTAAGTTGAAGAAGTACATTGATTCGGATGGATGGTGTAAAAGTGAAAGGTAATTTGACTATTGAGGCGTTGCTAGTTCAGGTGGATGAACGAGAAGCAACTTTGAGGTGAAGAGATTGCTTTGGTGAAAGTGGTCTGGTTGGGAGTTGTTTGATTGAGGTAATTTCGAGGACGAAATTCTTTTAAGTAGGGGAGAGTTGTAACGCCCGTTTATTTTAATTAAATTATTTATGAATTGTTGGTGTGCCTTTATATGGGAGTGTGTCTGGGTGGAGTTGGTGGATGCCCTTAGATTGTAAGAATTATTAATAACGATTGGAGTTTAATATTAGTATAATATAATTAATAATTAGTGATAATTTAATAATTAATAGTAATGTTATTATTATTATTATTATTACTATTATTATTATTATTATTACTATTATTATTATTATTATTATTATTATTATTATTATTATTATTATTATTACTATTAGTATTAATATTATTATTGGTGGAAGATTATTACTATTATTATGAATATTATTATTAGTGGGAGAATAATATTTGTAGTATTATTATTATTGGATTTAAATAATAAAATAAGAAATAAGGGATTAAAGGAAATAGAGAAGTTTTTGGGAAAGAGAGGAGGACACGATAAACTGCCAGAAAAAGGATTTTGGGAGAAAGAGGGTTTTCACGATAAACTGCTCAGAAAACCAAATTTGAGGAAAAAAGTTGAAGAGAAGGAAAAAGGAAGGTGGCTGTTGAGAGAAATGGAGAGCAGAGAATCATCCATCAGGGAATTGGCCTCTATTCTAAGGTAAGGGTGAGGTTCAATTCTATAATCGTGGGTATGATCAATTTCATGTAGGGAATTGATTCATAGGTATAATTTCCGTTAATCGATAAATGTTAGGGACGAGGTTTTTCTATGTAAGAACGAATGTGTTATATACGATGCTCTAAGGTTTTCCTAATGGGGCAAATACGTAGTAATGTTCCCGTAGTGATGTCCCCGTAGTAACGTTACCGTAGTAATGTTCCCGTAAGTTGAAGAAAGAAATATTAAAGATTAATGTCCCCGTAGTAACGTTACCGTAGTAATGTTCCCGTAGTAATATTCCCGTAGTAACGTTACCGTAGTAATGTTCCCGCAAGTTGAAGAAAAGTTCCCGTAAGTCGAAGAAAGAAATATTAAGGATTAATGTTCCCGTAAGTCGAAGAAAGAAATATTAAGGATTAATATTCCCGTAGGTTGAGAAATATTAAGGGAATATTAAGGGTAAATGTTCCCGTAGGTTGAGAAATATTAAGAGAATATTAAAGGTAAATGTTCTCGTAGGTTGAGAAATATTAAGGGAATATTAAGGGTAAATGTTCTCGTAGGTTGAGAAATATTAAGGGAATATTAAGGGTAAATGTTACCGTAGGTTGAGAAATATTAAGAGAATATTAAGGGTAAATGTTCCCGTAGGTTGAGAAATATTAAGAGAATATTAAGGGTAAATGTTCTCGTAGGTTGAAAAATATTAAGGGTTAATGTTTGTCTACGCCTGCATTAATGTTTATGTCGTTAGTTATGTAGTAATGTTGGGAATTGGCGCCGACACGCGCTAATTTCCCATTTGTTGACAAAATGTTATTATAATATTTTCCTTGGATTACGTGGATAAGTTGTAGTTATATTACCCGTATGAAGGTATATGAAAATGTGTTGAGTTCTTATTTGTAGTAATGATGTTGTCAGTTGTTCTCTGACATGAAAATGCTGTTGAGTTCTCGATTGTAGAGACGAGGTTGTTTTTAATTGTTCTCTGCGAAAATGTGTTAGAGTCTTATCCGTAGGAACGATACTGTTGGTAGTTCTCTGATATGAACAGATTGAAATGGTGAGTCCATAATATATGCAAAATGTGATGTTTATGTTATGGATAATTGGTTGTAGGCGTGATGCCTTGTTGCACGGTTGTTGCACAGTTGTTGTTGTTGTGTTATAGTCCATAATAGTTGCATCTCATAGCATATCATTTGGCCTGGATTGGCGACGGTTGTGCCTGTATTGGCGTTATTTGGAGTGTTGGCTCCTAGATAGGTTCGGGGTGTTGGCCCTGTCCCGAGTTTTGGAGAGTTGTCTCCCGAATTATTGTGGAGAGTTGTCTCCCGAATTATTGTGGAGAGTTGTCTCCCGAGTTTTGGAGTGTTGGCTCCTAGATGGGTTCGGGGTGTTGGCCCTGTCCCGAGTTTTGGAGTGTTGGCTCCTAAATGGTACCACATGCATATGCACAGTTGAGTCGCATTGATGAGTCGCATTGTTGAGTTGCGTTGTTGAGTTGTTTTGATGAGTTGCTGAGATATGATGATAATTGTTGTGGTTATGAATAATGAATCGTTACAGTTTAATTATTACTAATATTTATGCGAACTGCTGGAATTATAATGCTGTGATAATATTCTGACATGACTTTTATCATGCCTTATGTTATATTGTTGATATCTCACCATTTATGTTGTATGTTACCTCCGTTGGTGGTAATTTGCAGGTAACTCGGAAGAAAGTGTAGCTTTATGTTTAAGGTCGTTGGTCGCTCTGATACGTAGCACTCTGGGGGGGATGAACGATTAATGTTATTGTTTTAATTGAATTCCTTGTTGCTGAATTTTATTAAGTACTATGGCAAATAGATTGGTTGTTTCTGATAATGCCAAATGTTGCTTGGATGCATAGTTGTTTTAGCGAATTGATGCAAGATAATTACTTGCTGAATTTTAATGGAATTTAATTAGTACGAATCGTTGGAAGTGTATTATAACATGGCGTTTATTATTAAAATGTTAAACAAGTTACCGTTGTTTGTTCATCTGAATTTTGTGCTACGTATGTTAGTAAATGATATTTTGCAGGTGTATGTGTTTTGGTAAAATGTTGAAATGTGACACCTCTGATGCGTCCCAGATTTTGGGAGTGTGACGGTCGTCACAGCTCCATGACGCTCGTCATGACCGTGACGGTCGTGACATCCATGACAGTCGTCATGAGATTTTATTTGCTGCACTCTGAATTGTTTCTGTTGTTTATCTTATTTTTCCGTGATAGTTTAGAGTGGGGTGTTACATCAGTAATAACCCGTGGTCCCTCTTTTGCTTCCGTTCAGAGCATCAAGGCTGTAATGAAGATAGGACTCCCTTTGGGATGGGGGGAGATCATAGAATTCAACGCTCGGGCAAAAAACGACAGACAAGGGTTGGGTTACAAACCAACTCTAGAAGGTGCACCTGAAGAAAGCGTCATGAAGAAAAAGTCCTTGGAGGAAATATTCATAAGCGGCAGAGTGCAAGTGAACACCGTCATATCTAAAGAAGAAGGTGATCTTGACAGCCTGGTGATCCGAGGCGGAGCAGCTTTGCGCAACTGGGAAACTGTGGAAATCCCTGTCTTTTTTACCTTTAGAGTAATGCATTTGCTTGTTAGCTTTGTTTTCTTTAAAATTCCTGGTCTTGCCAAAGGCCAGTGAATCATTTTATATAGGCCACTTTGCAATTTGAAAAGACCTATGAATGAAAAAGTGTTTTTGCTAAAACTCTTGTTATGTTTTCTTCTTATCATGTTTCACTCTTTTTGTTAAAAGGAAAAATGGCAATTCTTTTTTGAAAACTTAAAAATAACCCATCATTTGCATGTCTGTGTGTGTGAGTCTGATCATTCTCAAACCTGTAAAAACATGCATAACACCTCCATCACCCACAAAATCCATTGATCATTCGGTTCCTTCTTGTAGTGGTTCATTTGTCTTTCAAGCCGAAGAAGAGAGCGATGAAGATTTATAGGTCCATGAAGAATTGAGAAGGATGACCGAATACGAAGATGCCTATCTTCAGTCGTACAAAGAATAGATCGATGTCGTCAACTTGGGCTCTGAATAAAAAAAGAGAGAAGTCAAGATTGGAACATCGTTAGGGTCAGAAGTCAGGGAAGATTGATAGCACTCCTCAAAGATTATGCCGATGTATTCGCTTAGTCCTATCAAGATATGCCAGGGTTAGACATCGACATTGTTATGCACAAACTCCCTCTAAAGCCAAATTATCCTCAAGTAAAGCAGAAGCTTGAAAGATCTAGACCTGACATGGCTCTCAAAATTAGAGATGAAGTCAAGAAGCATATTGATGCAGGCTTTTTAGCAGTATCGAAATACCCATAATGGGTGGCCAATATCGTGCCTGTCCCAAAGAAAGATGGAAAAGTCAGAATGTGTGTAGACTACAGGGATCTGAACAAAGCTAGTCCAAAAGACGACTTCCCTCTTCCACATTTTGACACGCTGGTGGACAACACAGCCAGTTTTGCAGTATTTTCATTCATGGATGGATTTTCCGGCTACAATCAAATAAAGATGGATCCAGCCGACATGGAGAAAACAACTTTCATTACACCCTGGGGCACCTATTGTTATAAGGTCATGCATTTCGGTTTGAAGAACGCAGGAGCAACATATCAACGAGCTATGGTCGCACTCTTCCATGATATGATGCATCAGGAGAGTGAAGTGTACGTAACGATATGATTGCAAAATCTCGAAATGAAGAGGACCACTCGGATCATTTGCTAAAGTTATTTGAAAGACTCCGAAAGTACCAACTGAGGCTAAATCTGGCTAAGTGCACCTTTGGGGTTTGTTCAGGCAAACTACTCGGCTTTATTGTTAGTCAACGAGGAATCAAAGTAGATCCCGATAAAGTCAGAGCAATTCAAGAAATGCCCGCTCCTCAAACAGAAAAACAAGTCAGAGGCTTCCTGGGATGGCTAAACTACATCTCCAGGTTCATTTCTAATCTGACGCCTACCTGCACACTGATCTTTAAGTTGTTACGAAAAGATCAAACGGTGGCATGGAACGAGAACAGCCAGGCCGCATTTGAGAAGATAAAGAAGTATCTACAAGAGCCTCTATTGTTGATTCCTCCGATGCCAGGAAAGCCTTTGTTCATGTACATGAAAATATTGGAAGATTCAATGGGATGTGTCCTAGGCCAAACTGACGAGTCAGGAAAAAAAGAGCATGCAATCTACTATCTGAGCAAGAAATTTATAGATTGCGAGAGTCGTTACTCCCCTATAGAGAAACATGTTGTGCCCTAGACTGGGCAGCCAAGCGTCTGAGACAATATATGATTTGCCATACTACGCTTCTAATCTCCAAGATGGACCCAATAAAGTACATCTTAGAAAAGACAATTCAAATCGAAAGGTTAGCCAGGTGGCACATGCTCTTTTCAGAGTATGATATTCAATATGTTGCTCAAAAATCCATCAAAGGCAGTGTCTTGTCAGAGCACCTTGCTGAGCATCCTGTGGATGATTATCAACCGCTCAAGTTTGAGTTTCCCGATGAAGATGCAAAGTACATACAACGTCAAAAACTGGAACCCGGTCCTGAAGAAGATCCCAAACCTGGATCGCGCTAGGAAATGATGTTTGATGGAGCGTCTAACAAGAATGGACACGGTATTGGAGCTGTCTTGAAAAATCCAACTGGAGGGTATACTGTCGTCACCGCACGACTCTGCTTCTCCTGTACCAACAACATAATCGAGTATGAAGCTTGTATCCTGGGATTAGAAGCTCCTATTGGTCTCTGTATCAAAATCTTGGAAGTAAACGACGATTCCGCTTTAGTGCTCTACCAACTTAGAGAAGAGTGGAAGACCCGAGATGAAAAGTTGATCCCTTACAAAGATCACATCCTGGAAATGATTGAATACTTCAATGAAATTACTTTAAAACATGTGCCGAGAGCAGAAAATTACATTGTCGATGCTTTAGCCATGCTAGCATCGATGTGGAAGGTCTAGTTTGTTAACGACGCACCACTGATTTGCATTGAAAGAAGGACTCTACTAGCATACGTCATGGTGGTAGAAGAAGAGTTTGATAAGAAGCCCTGGTTTCACGACATTAAGAGTTTTCTTCAAAATCAAGAATATACGGCTGACACATCTAGAGTTGACAAAAGAGCCATACGAAGGTTATCATCCAAATTTTTCATTAGCAATGGCATCCTGTACAAGAGGAAACACAACATGGTTCTACTCAGATGCGTTGACGAAAAAGAAGCAGATATGCTAATGACTGAAGTGCACGAAGGGACATTCGACACTCAGGCTGGTGGTCATGCCATGGCAAAAAATATTTTGAGGGCTGGATATTTTTGGTTACCTTAGAGACGGACTACATCCTCTTTGCTCGAAAATGTCACAAATGTCAAGTCTATGCCGACTAAGCGCACGTTCCTCCGCATCCTCCCAACATGATAACATCACCATGGCCATTCACGATGTGAGGCATAGACATGATTGGGGCAATAGATCCAAAAGCTTCCAACGGCCATCGATTCATCCTCGTCGCAATTGATTACTTCACCAAGTGGGTAGAAGCGGCATTGTATGCAAACATAACCAAGCAAGTGGTCGCCCGCTTCATCAAAACGGAGATTATCTGTCAGTATGACATCCCTTACTAAATCATCACCGACAATGGATCAAACCAAAATAACAAGACAATGAAAGAGCTTTGTGATAGTTGTCGTAACTGCGAAAAAGGAGCCGGCGAAAACAAACAGAAGAGTCGCCACCGAACGTTATTTATCCCAAAGAGAGGAAAAGGAAACGATCAAAGTAAAGATAAAATAACGGGAAAGACAAGGTCATCACAACTAAATCTTGGGTTCGGGAGTCGATTACGCAAGGGGAAGGTATGAGCACCCCTCACGTCCGTTGTACCCAACGAGATCCATGGTTGTTATCTGATCTATGGGTGAAAACTATCTAATGCTACTTCTAAACGGGGGTGAAGAGAAAGAACAGACTCGATAGGACATCGCCGCCCTATGCCTACGTATTCCCTTGTGAAATAGGAAAGTCAGAGTCAACATAGTTTAGAAAACTATGGGTGATAGGGGGAAGGTTGCCCGCCAAGACATCGATGTCTTGTGCCTACGTATCCTCATCTTGCATGAGAAATCAGAGCAAACGTAGTTCGGGAAAACTAGACCATTGGTTGGTTAAGCGTTTTTTATGAGCAATGTTAAGTCTCTATTCTAGCAGTTAGGGAAGATGCTTGTTTGCGGTAGAATAGGAACGTAACATACTCTTCCTGAAAATGAGGTTTGAAAATAATCCCGAAGGATGAAAATGTTTGAATTTTGTTTGTGATTTTTAAAAGAAGTGAGCTGAGTTAGTTTGAAAGTCATGTTTCACTAAAGACTATGACATATGAGCGAATGCGTCGCATATTGCCCAAAGGGCATACGCCAAACACTCTAGACAATGTGAAGAGAGACCTCCCCACTTATCATTCCTTATGTACTTAAGGCTCATAGCGTACAACACTTGTCATTCTTTATTAAATGTCTTAAAAGAGTTTGAGATGAGAAGAGAAGACACAAGAACTCTAAGGGGAACTAGGAACCCTAATGTTGTCAAGCAAAGATGGTCCTAAAATTGGGATGAAAGGGTACTACCTAATGTTATCATGCAAAGGATTGAAAGCCTAATATCTCTCCTACTCCCATCTTGAACAGAGGGACTAGGAATCCTAAGGGATCATGTGAGCAAGCACAAGTAAACACATTACTAATCAATCACAAATGAAAATAGAAAGAGAGACTTAAAAAATAATGAAAGGTGAAAAGATATGAGAGAAACACAAACAAAACTGAATATTCAACACACACACCAATGACACACACAAGTCACAAAGATGAAGGTTAGAACACAAAAACAAGTAAGGCAAACACACAAAACCAAATGCCACAAACAACTTAAGAAGAAAGGTGTTAGACAATGAACCTCAATCAAAGAAATTAGAGTAGAAATAGAATGGGGAAGCAACCACATCATGAACATTTAAATCAAACATCCACTCAAGATCAAACAAAAGAAAACAACTCATCATTTCTCAAAAGAAGTTCAAATGTTCACAACATTCTCAAAGTGAAACACAAATCACAAAAGCATCAAGAACAAACTTACAACCCTTAAGTTCAGAAACTAACTCAAGTGATGTGCATCAAATTCAAATCCAAGTTTTCAAACAAAGTTAAGACTGATCAAACTCAAATTGAAGGACCAAAATCCAAGCAAAAGTCTCACTTAAAACACAAGTGGAAACACATGATCATACAAGACTTGTGAGATAATACACACATCCAAAATACATTCAATCATGCAAGGAAGCACCTCAAACATGTTAAGATGAGCTAACAAGACTCAAGAGGCCCTCAAGGGATCATACAAGATCATATCCCAAAAACTAGGTCAAGGCATGCACACATACACATAGTTGAAACCATTGAGTTTTGAGGCATCAATCAAAAATGGAAACAAGTCCAAATAAAATCAAAATAAAATATCAAGTTCAAGTTAAGCCAAACACAAATCAGTGTGCAAAAGATCATGGCAAGAATTGCAACAAAGAACCACCAATTGTGTCAATCAAGACAAGGTGTTCAACTTATCGAGCATGCATCGAGGGTCCAACAAAATAAAATGAAAAACAAATAGAAAATGATCATCAAGACCTCAAACCAGCCCTCAAATATACCTCAATCAAACACCTAAGCGTGAGAGGAAAATGAGTCAAAGGGGGTGTTCAATTGAGGTCAATGATCAAGTCCTAATCCAAGCTATCAACCATAAAACCACTTCACAAACTAATTTGACTAAAAATAATAAAAATAATTGAAATATAAAATAAAAATATGGAAAAATATCTCAACACACCAAAATGTCAGAAACATATTTTTGGGGATTTTTGCGATGATTAAAACTATTTTAAAATGAATTAAAATGAAAATGCAAGAAAATAAAATAAAAATGAAAATAGCATGCAAAGAGGGGTGTGATAGCATTTCCAGAATGAACTAGGTTCCTTTGAAACACGCAGATGAGCCTTAAAATGGGGGTGTGAACATCAAGTTGGCAAATCCCAAACCACAATTCAAACTCAGATTGAACAAAACGCCATGTTTCATTAAACAAGGTTTCGAACACGTCATAGTCAAAATGCCACACACGTAGATCAACATGCCAAGTCAAGGACAACTCAGCTCTAACCTCAGACGCTGGAGCCCTAGCTCTGGTCATCTTCTCCGGTGAGCTTGACCAGTGGAGCCTGAAAATCAACATAAAAATGCAAACATCTGGTATTGTTTTGAAGCATTTTTCATGTAGATCACAAATCTACCCTTAGTTTCTCAAAAAGGTCCTTAAATCAACATGAAAACAGGCCGCAAAAATCCAACACATAAACTGAAAATGGTTCAAACAAGCATAACAAGGATCCAGACATTGCCTACACATAGTAGGTCTTCAGATGCAACCAAAATGAGCCTAAATTCATGCCTAGAATGGAAGTTTCAGAGGGTGGAAATTTACCTAACGAAGTAACTCTATTGGTCCTTCAAACCTTTTACAAGCTTCACTCTGAAGCTTCTAATCTCCTCCTTATACTTCAGTGGTTGAGAAATGTGCAAGAGATGGAAGGAAAATTCAGTGAGAAATGAAATTCGAAGAGAGAGAATTCTTGTGTAATTTTGGATGAAAATCACTCTTTCATGCAGCTGGTCATGCTCTGACCATGTTAGGGTTTGTCCTTGACTTATATATGAGGGTTTAGAGAGGTTCATGCAAGCCCATGTTGAGTAATTTGCTTCATTTCACAATCTTGCCAAAAACTCCAAAATTGAGTGTACACGCGGGTTTAGGGATATGTCATGCTTCTTAGCCAATCCTTTGGGTCAGAGGGAGGTGAGAAAATGAATGGTGGTGATTTGGAGAATTGAAAATGAGTTGGTCATGTGTTTTGAGTGGTTACCTCATATGGTACAAAATTTGAAAATGCCTTGAAAATGAGGGTTTATGTTCGTTCACTTTGGGTAAGCCTATGCATGACCATGACATGATGATATTATGGCATCCAAGAATAAAAAATGGAAACATTTGGTGACTTGAAATGGAAGGAACTCATATTACGTCCAAAAATCATGTTTTCATGCTCATCAAGGCTTAATGGTCTCATAACTCATCAATGGCCATGGAATTTGAGATCAAGATGAAATTAAGATCATAAGACACAACTTTCATGTGGCAAGAATTTGGATTTGAGGTCTTAAAAAACATGAATTTGGTCTTTGAGGTGGATGACCTAAAACTAGGTTTCCAAAAATAACCTTGACTTATGATGACCATAACTTGGAGCTACACACATGAAAATGTTGAGGTCTAGAATTTTTTGGAAAGCTAACACAATGAGGAACAACTCTCATGTTTTTTGAAGAATGAGGAAAAGCTTGGTTCCATGTGAAAAATGCCTTGGAAGTGAGTTGCCCTTGAGTGCCTCTAAATTCTCTTCATTTTATGACACCAACTTGTACCAATCATAAATTGAGATGTATAAACCCAATGGAAGAGTTTTTGTACTCAAAATAAAGCTTGAATGATGAAGAACAAATTTCATGTTTGTTGAAAAATGAGGAAAGACTTGTACCATAGTGAAATTTATCCTTGAAGTTAGAGACCAAAAAGAGGGGATTTTACACTTAGAATCATTTGAAACCTTAATTTAGTAACTTCTTGAACTCTTGAACCTTCTTGACCTAGTCTCAACGTGAAATTAGAGATGACATAGGATGCTCTCTCATGGCTTCAATGATCAAGAACCAAGCCTTGAGCCCTCTCAAACCCACAGTTGACTTTTGTTGACCAAATGAAACCCTAATATCTTATCCACTGATTGAGGCCCCTTGCAAATGATTGATATGGTCTTGTAACCCCCATAGAGACCATCAAGGTCCACATTGAACCCTTCAATCATGTCTCTTCCAAGGAGATAGCCTCATGTGCCTCTAATCATCTTCAAGATAAGAGGTGATACCCACACACATACTTTCACCCCTCAAGGAGCTTTGAGACCCATCCTGATAGCACTGAAGATTTGTTGATTTGAAAATGTACCCTTGTTTGACCTTGAACATGAAACTTCTCTCTTGAATGGCAAATAAAACATCTTGATCCCCTGTTTAGAACCAATGTTATGTACAAATGCAAATGCTAAATGCTATGAAACATAACCCAAGATGAAAGAAAAGGTTAGGCATATTTTGGGGTGCAACAGCTGCCCCTATTCAATCGACTTGGACCTAAAGGTATGAAAACAACCGATTTCAAACATTCATGGTAAAAGGTGATTGAATATAAAAGAACCCAGAAATTTGCAACCTGCGGGATAGTATACTGTAGAATTCGCCAACCAAAAGAATCCGGATCATCGGAGAAATGTATCTGAAAGTTATGAGATACCAACCACTAACCACAATGTAGAAAGCCTCGACACACAGTCGGAACAACAACTAATAAATATAGCCTCGACGCAAAGTCGGAACAAAACTGCTGAACACAAGTTAGACAGTCGGAACAAAACTGCTAAACACAAGTTAAGACAGCCTCAACACGAAGTCAGAACAAAACTGCTAAACACAAGTTAGACAACTTCGACACGAAGTTGGAACAAAATTGCTAAACACAGCCTCGACATGAGGTCGAAACAACAACTTCTAAACACAGCCTCGACACGAAGTCGAAACAAAACTGCTAAATAAAAGTTAGGCAACCTCGACACAAAGTCGGAATAAAACTGCTAAACACAGCCTCAACACGAAGTCAGAACAAAACTGATAAACACAGCATCGACAAGAAGTCGGAACAAAACTGCTAAACACAAGTTAGACAACCTCGACACAAAGTTGGAACAACAACTGCTAAACACAAGTTAGACAGTCTCGACACAAAGTCCGAACAAAAACTGAGATAAGCAGGAAGTAAAATCAACCGATTTACAACCTGGAAAATGGAACTCCACCGGGGAAAGAGGAACTTAAACAAGTAGACTCTGTTGGGGAGCAAAAGATAAGATGAAAACATCTATCAATGATTTTTTGTTGTTGGGGTCTGGCACCACAAAGATTCATGAATCACACCATTATCTGCTGGAGAGATGTTTGGCAACAAAAGGCATCAACCTAGCTTATTCTTCACATACGTATATTTGAATATGGTGTAATGCTCCATACAAAATGGAAATGCTATGCGTTTGGGAGGATGCTCTGCAAAATGCAAAGGAACACCACCGCAAAAAGGTGCCGAAATAAACGGCAAACAAACCTGTGCTGGGGAAAATGCCGTGAACGGCTTTCTGAAAAAGAACTATACTGGGGACAATTCCAATCTGCAGGGAATTGAGAAAAACATCCATCAGGAAATTGTCCCAAAATCTCACTCTGAAGAATACCAATAACCACTGGATTCTACTGCGGATGTCTACCACTTTCAAAATACTTGTCGGGGGAATCAACAATAATCTCTGCTTGAGGAAGTGAGTCAGTGACATAGACTCTGTGGGGAAACAACACTGAACTTGCCCCACTGCTGGGGAATAATCCCAAATTTACCTGCTGGGGATAGATGCATACCACTGCCGGGGAAACCCTTCTGATTTGGAAACAATTCTTGGTGGAGTGAA
Source organism: Lathyrus sativus (assembly GCA_963859935.3). NCBI lineage: Eukaryota > Viridiplantae > Streptophyta > Magnoliopsida > Fabales > Fabaceae > Lathyrus > Lathyrus sativus. The sequence goes on along the minus strand of OZ012739.1, from coordinate 214,265,694 downwards.
TCCTGTAAAAGACAAACAAAAACATGTCCTGTATGCAACAGTGGCTATTTCGGTCATCATCCATGACACCATTCAAATAAATCATTGTTTCAATTATAATTAGCAAAGCCCCACAATTTTTTGTATGCAAAGTTTATCAAAAATATCAGATGTCTTTTCGCAAACAAAACAGTAAAGCAAAACACTAGAAGAGAAAACTTTATGTGGAAAATACTTCATTGATTAAGATGGCCTATAAACAGGAAAATTACAACAGATGCAACTTCTGAAAAGAGAAAGTTGCGCAAAAGTACAAATGCAAAAGATATACAAATGTCGGCAATGTGGAAATAGACAACCACCATGTGTCGATTCGACTATGACTCTCATGACTTTGATGCTTCACCAATGTTTCACTTTCTGAAGAAACTGACTTATTAACCCTCGGGTGCTCCAAGAATCCAACTGTACTCAGGGGTCGGACGCAGACCGTAGCCGTTTGCTTTTAAATCCCTAACTTTTGCCTGAATCGCCCTTGCGGGTTTTCGATCCACCGAGATACCCATTTTTTCCCAAAGTCGCCTTTTCAAGATTTCAACTTCGCGAGTTTATTCTTTTTCTTTTATCCCTAATTTTTGCCCGAACCTATTCTTTTTACGGTTCACGGGGATGCCCCATTTTTTGCCTGGACTTTCTTTTTATGTCCAGCGGGTCTCTTTTAAGCAAAGTATTTTTTGACTACGTCTGCATTCACAGGGAACGTAAAATCTTCACCATCCATAATGGATAGCACTAAGGCTCCTCTAGAGAAAACTTTCCTTACTACGTATGGGTCTTCATATTTGGGAGTCCATTTGCCCATGTGATTCGTTTGTGGAGGGAGGATCTTCAACACAAATCACCTGCCTTAAAATGTCGAGGGTGCACCTTCTGATCAAATGCCTTCTTCATTCTGCTCTGATACAACTGGCCATGGGCGATAGCTGCCAATCTCTTTTCATCAATCAGACTAAGTTGATTCAACCTTGCCTTTACCCATTCTGCTTCATCAAGATTCACATCAACCAATACCCTTAAAGGACGAATCTCGACCTCTAATGGTAGGACCACTTCTATACCATACACCAACAAGAAAGGAGTTGCCCTAGTCGACGTACGCACCGAAGTATGATAACCATGTAAGGCAAAGGGAAACATCTCGTGCCAATCTCTGTAAGTCACCACCATTTTCTGTATAATTTTCTTGATATTCTTATTGACTGCCTCAACAGCACCATTCATATTCGGACGGTACGGAGAAGAGTTGTGGTGTTCAATCTTAAAACTCTGGCACAATTCTTTCATCATCTTATTGTTCAAATTCGAACCATTATCAGTAATGATTCGTTCTGGCACTCCATATCGGCAGATAATATCCTTCTTAATAAATCGAGCAACTACCTGTCTGGTCACATTGGCAAATGAAGCTGCTTCTACCCACTTGGTAAAATAATCGATTGCCACCAAGATAAAGTGGTGTCCCTTGGAGGCGGTCAGTTCAATCTTACCAATCATATCAATGCCCCACATAGCAAAGGGCCAAGGATATGCCAAAACATTCAGAGGACTCGGTGGTATGTGCATTTTGTCAGCATAAATTTGACACTTATGGCACTTCCTGGCATACTTAAAATAGTCGGACTCCATAGTCATCCAATAATACCCTGCTCTCAACAACTTTCTGGACATCGCATGTCCATTGGAAAGTGTACCGAAAGAACTTTCATGGACTTCTTCCATTAGCAAGCTTGCCCCATTTTCGTCCATACACAGCAACAATACCATATTAAAATTTCTCTTGTACAACCCATCATCCTTGTTCAGATAAAAGTTTCCTGACAACCTCCTCAGAGTCTTCTTATCTCGGTTTGATGCCCCAGGCGGATACTCTTAATTCTTAAGGATATTTCTAATATCAAAATACCAAGGCTTCCCATCTGATGCCTCTTCTACTACGAATATGAAAGTTGGCCTATTGAGGTGCATGATAGTGATCATTGGAGCTTCATTCCAGTAATTCACTTTATACATCGATGATAAGGTCGCCAAAGCGCCCGCCATCTGACTCTCAGCCCTCGTATCGCTACCGCGAAAATAAGGTGCCGGCAAAACAGAAGAGTCACCACCTTTCGTTATTTATCCCACAGAAAGGGAAAGGAAACGATCGGAAAAACCTGACGAAAAGGTATAAGCACCCCTCACGTTCGTTGTACTCAATGGGATCCATGCTTGTTGTGTTTATCTGATGGGTTGGTTTATCTATCTACTCTAAAAGGTTGGTCTGAAAAGAAAAGAAAATGACTCGGCAAAACACATCAGTTCTATGCCTACGTATTCCCGTCTGGAACGAGAAATCAGAGTCAACGTAGTTCTCCTAACTACGGGTGAAAAGGGGGGAAGGTTGCTCGCCGAGATATCACATCTCGTGCCTACGTACTTTCACACGGCGTGAAAGATCAGAGCAAACGTAGTTCGGGATAACAAGACCACAGGTTTGGTTCAAAAGTTTTACCCGAGTAGGGTTAACAGACGGTTCCAGCAGTTGGTGTATGCAGCTCGCTCGTCGGAGACTTAGGCGTTTACCGTTTGCGGTAGAACCGAGAGTTAACAAAAATCTCCTTATGAAAATGATTTCCAATGATTAAAGGTTCAAGAGGAAAAGAATAAATTTGATCTTTGTTTTGAAGTTTTTTAGAAGAAGTATCTTTTATGGATGTTTGCAACTGATATCGCACTAGAGACTATGACCTGAGAGTGAATGCGTCGCATGTCACCTAAAGGGTGCCATGCTAAACATCCAAGTTGTTGAAAATAAAATCTCCAACAACCCTTTCTCAAGTAACTTAAGGCTCGTAGCGTACGACATCAATTAACCTTTATTAATGTATTTTGATTTGTTCGAAGATGAAAAGAGAAAGGACACACTAAAGGGGAACTGATCCAATCCTAAAGTTGTCATGCAAAGTTGATCCTATGATTGAAGTTAGGAGGGAACTACCTAATGTTATCAGGCATGGTTAGAGCCCTAATGTCTGTCATAACTTCTCTTGAACAAGAGAAGTCAGAGTCCCTAGGGGAACATGGCAAAGGAAAGCAACATCAAAAAGAAATAACGGTAAGGAAATGACTGTAAGTAAAATGCACGCAATGCAGCAATACAAGCAGAAAGAGCCAAACTCAACTTCTAGAGCAAACAAGCCAGAGGAAACACACAACACAGGCAAGGGAGACAAGCTCAACCTTCAGCCAACAAGCAAAGCCAAACGGTAACAGACAAGCAGAGCGAGCCAGACTCAACCTCTAATGCAGACAAGCAAGGGGAGCCAAGCTCAACCCTTCAATGCACTTAGGCCTAGAATCAACTACATGAAAGCCTAGTCTAATGCAACACACCAAACAGTCACACAAGTACAGCAAACCAAATAGCAAACAGCAGCTCAACAGCAAAGCAGTCTAACAGCAAAACAAACCAACAGTCTGTAGTTTGATCTCCATGCCCAAGCTATCTTCAAGAGAAGACTTCATCTTCAAGCTTCAAATGATCCACCAAGAGGGATGAGAATCAATACCAAGATGATTGCATGATGATGGGAAGCATGATGGAAACCAAGGGAATCCATCATGGCACTTAACCATACATCTAAGATAGGCATCCTCAAAGGTTCTACCTTTTGTGATATGTCACACATCCTTCCAAAGGAGAGATGAGGCTTCCACATAGGGACCTTGAATCATTGGATAAGAATGGAATGCATACAAAGCAAACCATGTTTGTGAAAGAAGAAAACAACTTCTAAGGCTCTACAAAACCCTAATCCTACAAGCTTAAAGAAAGCTACCTAAAGGGAACCAAAACACCAAATCAAGCATTACAATTAAGCATACAAAAACTCTAACAAGTCTAAAGCACTATCCAAAAGGAATGGGAAATTTATTTCAGGCTATGGGTCACCATTGAGGTCATTCTAAAGGAAAGGTCATGTTAGGAGCATCATAAAACTAGTCCAATTGTTAATTCTAAGAAAAATGTGAAATCAAGTCCTAAAATTCTAGGGAATTTTCTAAGGGATCCTAAGAGGTTTAGGGACCTATGGTAGAAAAGTCAGGGACTGAATCTAAAGGGAGAATCACTAAAGAAATTCTAAACGCTAATGTGTGCAAAGGGAGATCAAATGGGGGAAGCTCCTAAAAGTCTAGTTCAAAATAGAACCTAAAGCCATCTAAAAGTCACCCTAAAAATCACACAAGCTCCTTAACATGTCTATAACAAACCAGCAAAAGATTAGGTCCAAATTCTATACCAAAAAGGAGTACCAAAATCAACAAATAACAAGCTCAAAATGCCACATTAAAAGAAATCAATAAAATGGAAAAATGGCAAATAAATTGGAAATTACACAAAAATAAAATCTAAGCATGCCAAAATATCAGAAATAAAATCAGGAGCATACACATATTTTTGTTATATTTTTCTGATGATTAATCAATTTTACATGAATTAAAATGATAAAAGCAATTAAAATAAATCCAAAATGAAATAAAAGCAATTAAAGAAACCAGAAAATATAACAGCCATCAGATGAGATTATCGGTCCACTAATCTAACAGCCACACGCATGTTGGCGCATTAATGGAACGATAGCGTTTTGGGAAGTCAAAGGCCAAGTCTCAGGTTAAATCCCAGGCGTATGATTATGAGACTTAGTCAAGCGTTCAACCTGATCTGATGGTATACACTTCATCTTCTCCATTTGAACCTGGTTAATTGGGAGGGAATTGGACGGTGGCTGGAGAAGACCTCCGATCGTCTTCTCCGACGAGGCAAACAGTGAAGAATCTCAAACCTCAACCAAATTGAATGAAACTTGTACCATTCCTCTTGTTTTTTCCTCCTGATCATGAATCCAAGCCCAAATCTTACTAATTCCTCATGGATTTTGAAATACGATAGATAACAGAAAAATCACCAAGATCTTGATCATCACCAATCTCACAATTAAGGCCACAGATCTTTTCCTCATTCTTCCAGGATCATCCTAAGCTATTCCAATCTTGTTAACTCTTAACAATCTGGTAGATTCGAAGCCAAACAGAAAACTGATCATGACTTAGATTGTCTCTAAACTCCACAATTATGATCTAAAATCCATCTATATTCTTCCCCAATCCTTAAACACAATTCAATTCTACCTAGATCAACCTAGAATTAGAGCAATCGTGAAAGTTACCAACCTGAGTTATAGCTTGAAATTGGAGCAGTTACACTGTGATTCTTGCTTCAATCCTGTGCAGATCCGTTCCTTGATGAATGATGAATCTATTAGAAACCTTGATTTGCCTTGACTTGCTCTGGAATGGAAAACACGATTTGCACTTGAAGCTTGAAAACTCTCACTGCAATCTCTGGTTCTAGCTTGAAATAACCACCAAACTTGATCTGGATCTCTTTCTGAACTTAAATAGAATGGATTTGAGTGATTTGGAGGCCCATTGGAGGCCCAAACTGTGATATCCAAGTTTTCAATTTCTCTCAAAAAATCACTCATGGCATACACGGTTCTAGCTCAGTTCCTTCTCCTAGAAGATTCACATGTATTGTTTATGGCCTGTTGAGAATGAATGGACAGGATTGAGTCCTTGTTATCATCTTATGGCCAAGATTGAATGTGTTACTTATCCATGAAGTAACAATGTGAAACACCATGAAATAAGCCTCAAACTGAATTTTCAATGATGCCATTGTTCTCAAAATGATGTTTCCACTCAAAATATGCTCTCATTTGGTCTTGTTTGAACACATATGATTAAATTTGAATTTTTCAACTTAAATGTCTTTTAATTTCCCCTTTGTCAAGCTTCCATGAACCGAGTCTTTCCCTAAGCCAAATCAATGCCTCATGGATACATGGTTGACCTTAAAATCCCATTTTGCGCAAGTTTTGTGTTGGACAAAACTTCATTTGAGGCTCACAAGATAGTGAAAATGACCCATAGTCCAAAATGACCTATAATCTTACTTTCCCAAAATGCCCCTTAATTGTAAACCTCATAACTTGAGTTCTACAAATCAGATGAAGGACTTCTAGTGCATTTTGGAAATCTAAGATCAAGACCTACAACTTTCATGTTGGCCAAAAGTTGAGGAGAAACATCCTTCTAGGTCAAAAGTGCCTTGGAAGTTGGTTGACTTTCACAGATAAAATTCACATTCATCTGATGACCTGTAACTTGTCTGGATCATAACTTGAGTTCTATAAATCCAATCAAGGACTTCTAGTACTCAAGTTAAATCTAAGAACATGCCCTACAAGTTCCATGTTAGCTAGAAGTTAATATGAAACTTGTATCTTGAGATAAGTGGTCTTGAAGCCAGGCACTAAATAAGGGATTTTACCCTGAGAACCCTAGTTTAGCAACTCCTCACACTTTGAATTCTTCTTGAATTGATCTTGGAATATCACCTCATGTATCTCAACACAACCCTCCATGATCACAAAGACTTAGAAATAGGCTTTGATACTCTTCAATTGCACAATTGACTTAGGGTTGACCAGACAAAAACCCTAATTGCAACACCTTCAACTGTGACTTTCCACACTTGGCACAATGACTTGACTGAGCTCCACCATGACCCTCAAGGCACTCCATGAGCTCTATCCACATACCCTTTCCATGATCAGGGCTTCACAACCTATTGATGGTCTTCAATTGGCCCCCCAGTTAGGAGATGAACCACATACCAGCGTCCAAACTTTTTCAAGAACACAACCCACTTTCTGATGACTTTGTTGACCTCTCAAGCTTGAATAAGACCTCTAGATAGGCTCCTCTTGATATAAAACACACTTGATCCCCTTCTAAATGAATAAAGCTATGCTATGCAAATGCTAGATCAATGATATGCTAATGCAATGAAACATAAGCCAAGTAAGAAAAAGGTTAGGCAAATTTTGGGGTGCAACACCTCGGCACATGATGAAATTCCACCCTGTCAAAGAAAGGCAGCAATCTTCTTGCATAATTTATATAAGGCACCAGATTGGGTTGACGGGTTTCCCACTCTCCTTTGATCTGATTGACGACTAAAGCGTAATCACCATATACATCAAGATTCTTGATTCTCAAATAAATGGCTTCTTCTATACCCATGATGCACGCTTCATATTCGGCTTCATTGTTGGTGTAGGCAAACGTTAACTGAGCGGTTAACGGTATATGGGAACCATGAGGAGTTGTAATGATTGCCCCAATTCCATTGCCATATGAATTAAAAGCACCGTCGAAAACCAACTTCCACTGAGAGCCAATTACGGGACCTTCGTCTGGTAGAGGTTCGTCACAATTCTTCATCTTCAAAAACATTATATCCTCGTCAGGAAACTCAAACTTCATTGGTTGATAATCCTCAATCGGCTGCTCTGCAAGATATTCTGACAAAACACTCCCCTTAATGGTTTTTTGGGAAACATATTGAATATCGTATTCTGTCAGAACCATCTGCCATCTAGCAATTCTCCCGAAAAGCGCCTGCTTTTCAAACACGTGCTTGATCGGATTCATCTTCGAAATCAACATGGTTGTATGATTTAACATGTATTGCCTTAGGCGTTTGGCTGCCCAAGCGAGCGCACAACATGTCTTTTCTAGCATCGAGTATCTGGACTCACATTCTGTGAACTTTTTACTCAAGTAATAGATAGCATGCTCTTTTCTTCTCATCTCGTCGTGTTGATCGAGTACACAACCCATTGAATTCCCAAGAACCGTCAAATACATAATCAAAGGTCTTCCTGTAACTGGAGGCATCAGTATCGGAGGTTCCTGCAAATATTCTTTTATTTTTTCAAATGCTCTTTGACAATTTTCATTCCAAACGACCACTTGATCCTTCTTTAAGAGTTTAAATATTGGTTCACAAGTGGCTGTCAGGTGAGATATGAACTTTGCAATGTAATTCAATCTCCCCAGAAAACCACAAACCTCTTTTTCTGTTTTTGGCTCAAGCATTTCTTGTATTGCTTTTATCTTTGCACGATCTTCCTTGATTCCTTTTTCACTAATAATGAACCCCAACAACTTTCCTGACCTTACTCTGAAAGTACACTTATTTGGATTCAAGCTCAATCTGAATTTTCTTAACCTTCCAAACAACTTCAACAGATTAACCAAGTGACCCTCCTTTGTCTGCGACTTTGCAATCATGTCATCAACATACATTTTGATCTCATGATGAATCATATCCTGAAATAGAGTCACCATTGCCCACTGATAGGTTTCCCCTACATTTTTCAGTCCAAAAGGCATAACTTTGCAAAAGAAGGTCCCCCACGACGTGATAAAAGTAGTTTTCTCCATGTCCTCCAGGGCCATTTTGATTTGGTTGTACCCGGAGAACGCATCCATGAAGGAAAACACAAAATATTGAGCAGTATTATCAACCAGAACATCAATGTGGGGGAGCGGGAAATCATCTTTTGGGCTCGCACTATTCAGATCTCGATATTTGACACACATCCTGACCTTTCCATCCTTTTTAGGCACATGAACAATATTGGCGATCCATGGAGGATAATTTGTAACAGCAAGAAAACGGGCATCCAACTGCTTCTGGACCTCTTCCTTAATCTTGACTGCCATGTCAGGCCTGGTTCTTCTCAACTTTTGTTTCACAGGCGGACATTCTTCCCGAAGAGGTAAACGATGCACCACTATGTCGGTATCCAACCCTGGCATGTCTTCATACGACCAAGCAAAGACATCTCTATACTCACAGAGCATTTCTACCAGTCTTCTCTTGACATCATCTTCCAATGCGGCCCCAATCCTGACTTTTTTTCAGTCCTCTTTAGTGCCCAGATTGACAACTTTAACATCCTCTTGATGAGGCAGAAAAACTTTTTCCTCTTGTTTTAAAAGTCTGGCCAGCTCTTCAAGTAGGTCACAATCTTCATCAGTCTCTTCTTCATCTTGAAAAATAGGATTATCTAATTCATATCGAGTCATAGCTGAATCTGAATCGGTGGTATCTAAGATGTGAAACCTGCATGATTGATGTTTTATGCTTAATATGATATGCAAACAAATACAGACACATTGTCGTTTTATTGTCAAAAATAAAAGAAGAAAAACAAGGATCAAAACATTTGAATGCAAAAAAGATCGCCTTTCATTAATGATAAAAAGTTGAACATAAACCAAAGGGCCCTAGAAAGGAAAGCCATTACGTATTGGGCAGAACGTAGGACCACACATAATCAAAAACAAAGAAATTACTCTTCAGAAGTGACTTGAACAACTTCCTCCATAGTCCAGTTGCATAAACTCTGTCCAGGAACACATGGCCGAATCCAAGTATCCATGTTGCAGTCGCTATCTCCTTCATCCTCTCCCACAACATTAGTCCTATAAAAAATGACCCCACCACTGATGAACTGTACGGGTCCTCTGTACCTCGGAGCACTCTAAGAAGAAGATGGGTTATACCCCAGGCCAAATTTGTCTTGCTTATTAGGAATGTTGAGAATTTGACCCCACCTCTATGAAGAACCAGCCTCTCCGACAGCACGAGCTTCTTTAAAAGATGACATTGAAATTTATGGAACCTTGTTATCAACAGGAGGCTTTTCCTTAATATGTACTACTTCAAAAGCCTGACACAGTGTTTCATGGATCTCTCCATCCACCTCTACGTATTTGAAAGATGACAGCTGACTGATCATGATATCTTCCTCTCCACAGACAATGACAATCTTCCCCTCCACCATATACTTCAGTTTCTAGTGTAAAGTCGAGGTGACTGCCCTAGAAGAATGTATCCATGGTCGACCAAGCAAACAACTATAGGCAGGTTGAATATCCATAATGTAGAAGACAACTTCTAAGATTTCTGGGCCTACCTGAATCGGTAACGTAACCTCACCAAACACAGACCTTCTAGTCCCATCAAAAGCCCTTACTACCAAGTCACTGGGAGTACAAATCACACCCTGGGTGTCTAGCTTCATCAATGCTTTATTGGGAAACACATTGAGTGATGACCATGTATCAACTAGTACATGCGACAGAACAGCCCCCCTACACTCTATGGATATGTGTAGGGCATGATTATGATTTCTCCGAACAGGAGTTAGATCCAAATCTATGAAGCCTAAGCCATTACCAGCATTAACATGGGCCACACCCCTTCAAGTTGATTGACAGAAATCTCTTGCGGTACGTAAGTCGTATTCAAAATCCTCAGGAAAGCATTTCTATGTACCTCAGAGCACAACAACAAAGACAAGATCGAGATCTTAGAGGGCATTTGTTGTAAGTGATCTATGATTTTATAATCACTCTTGTGAACGAGTCGCATAAATTCTTCAGCATCCTTGTCCAAGGAGTCTTTCTCCCCCTGTTGTTGACTCTGTTCTGTTACAACATTACCCTTACCTTTATCGTTTCTTTCCACATTAGTCTCCAGCGGGGAGAACACTCGACCACTTCTAGTCAAATCTCCTGTTCCAACAACATTATCAATAGATGATTCTCCAGATGACGTCTCTACCAACTCTTGTTTGTAACCATTGCAGAATACCTCTGCCCCATAGTTCCAAGGAATGGCCTTGGTAATCTCGTAAGGCATTGGTTCAGGTGTAGTGATGATTACCGGTGCTGGCCTCGGCGGTGCTGAAATTTTGATTGTTTGGTATGGGATTGAAATCGCTGCGACTTCATCCCGCTCACTGTCAACTTCCTTCATATCTTCTTCTCCTTCCATTCTATCAAACTGCAAACTGCCCTCGTCCATCAAACCTTGAATATGATTTCTCAATTCAGCACATCCTTTTGGGTTCACAACACATCCCTCACAGCCTTCCAAACAGCCGGGAAAAACACCCCATTTCAACAACCTGCTCTTTACATAGCTCAACGGCATTTTCAACTCCACAACATTAGTTATCAGATTCAACTTTTCTCCTTCGTTAACGACATTAGATCTGGCCACCCCATGATTCGGCATAGGATTTTGATTCACATTCGAGGTCTCATTCGTAAAGTTGATTGCTTTGGAATCAAGCAAATCTTGCACTTTATGTTTAAAAGCTTTATAATTATCAATGTTGTGATCGGGAGCACCAGAATGAAAATCACACCTAGCATTTGCGTCATAGCCTAATGGAGTCGCGCCAGTAAGCGGTGCCAGAGTCCTTTTCTGAACAAGTTGTAATTGTAACAGGTGTTGTAATAATTGAGATTAAGGCATGGGAGGCATATCAAATTGCCTGTTGACCATCCTTCCTCTGTCTTGAAATCAGCGCGGTGCAATAGTTGGTTGATGAGGTACAACTGGAATGGTTATGCTAGCAACCTGTTGCTGCTGTTGAGGCTGGTATTGCTGTTGATGTTGTGCTCTATTTCTATTTTTGTTTCTGCATGCTGTTACGGCATTTGCGTCCCCCCTCTCTCTTCTTTGACTTCCCATATGTCTTCCTTGCTCCTCATGAGGTAGACCCATCTCCGCCTTGTATTTTTCCCAACTTTATTCTGTTTTCCACTCTTTCACCTATTATGACTAAATAAAAAAAACTCCCCGACATACTCCCAATCAACTTCTCATAGTATATTCCTGGAAGGGTTTCCACAAACATATCAATCAATTCCCGCTCCACCATCCGGGGTTAAACTCTAGCTGCTAGTTTCCGCCACCTCTGGGCATATTCCTTAAATCCTTCATTGTTTTTCTATGATAAGTTCTGTAACTGAACTCTGTTTGATGCCAGATCACTGTTATATTGATGGTGACGAAGAAAAGCTTCCCCTAAATCCCTTCAACTCTTGATATGCGTCCTTTCCAGACCCATGTACCACTCTAGAGAAGGACTTGACAAGCTATCCTGAAAAAAGTGCATTAACAATTTCTCATCGTCTGAATAAGCAGACATCTTCCGTTAATAGGCCCTGAGATGTACTCTGGGACAGGTTGTCCTTTTGTACTTGTCAAAGTCTGGACCTTTGAATTTGGGGGGAATCTTGACCCCTGGTATCAATCCCAAATTAGACATGTCGATTCCCAAAGAGTTTTGGTTCTTAAGGCTCTTCATCTTCTCCTTAATCATCTTGAACCTTTTGTCAGCCTCTGCAGAAGGACCCATATCCAAGTATCTCATCGAAAATACATCATCTTGGTCGTCTTTTTCCCAGTGAGGGCCTGCAGCTCCATGTGCAGCACCCACACCACCTCCTGCACCAATCATATGAACTCCTGCTTGGTGACCTCCGCCCGGAGGATTAACAACAGTAGGGATTACATTAACCTATGGAATGCTACCATTAGCTGTGGGAGGAATAACAGTAGTTCCTCCATGTAAGACACCACTGCCATCCACCCTGGCTATCAGTGGTTGGGCTAGAGTTCTCAGTTGTTCCTGACCATTGACTACCCCCTGCATCATGTCCATAAACTATGTCATTCGGTCTCTGAATTCCTGTAACTCTTGTTATACCTGATCCATTATTCTTTGCTGGTTCCCCCTTGTAGAGTACCTGTGAAATGCCGGGTCTGCTATCCTGTAAACTGCTGGAAGAAAACCACACAGAGATAAGATTAACGGTCCCAAGAACACCTGCTATGCAAAATGATAATGATAATGCAAAATGAAAGCATGTATATATGATTCAGGAAAATCTTTCTCCTTGATTCTAGTTCTAAGAACAAAAACAAACAGGAGAACAATACACAGAATCACAAATCTCTTCTCATAAATAAAATGAGGACGGAAGTCACCGTACACAAAATAACGTTAATAGGTACAACAAAAAATGATCATAAGACCCCATCCAACAAGCCTGGTAATGGTCTCAATACAAGATAATAGAGAAGAAAACTAAAAGAAAACCGCATCAGATAACTCTTCTCAGCCACTGTAATGAGCATGAAACTCCTCCAATAGCTTCTTTGTATCTTGGTGTTCAGGCCTTGCAACCAACGTATGTACGAGCAAATCTCTTTTGCTGATAACATCCTTCAAACTTTGAGCATAATCTTCCCAAGCATCTTCTTCGAAGGCATCCTCAAGTCTTGGTTTCTTCAATTCTGCCCTTATCTTGTATTCTTCCAGTGCTGACAGGGTTTTTCGTAACTTACGATCACTTTCATACCAGCGAGATGATTCCAATGAAGCTTTTTCATCCTTGATCCTGAGCTATGTCTTTAGTCTGTCAATTTTCTTATGAAGCTCATCCTCTCTTCCTTTGCTGGCGGTTAGCACAGTGTTCCACTGATTATTGAACTTGGATATCTCTAGGCATGCTCTATCTAGCTCTTTCTTCTTGTCTCTAAGAATATTACTAGTGCTCTTCAAATCTTGGCCAACTCGTTCTCGTACACGAATCTCTTCAGTTAACTCTTTTCCTATCTTGTCTAAGGCTTCTGTCTTCATCTTGGCCAAGTTGACTGCTTCATTCTTTTCCCTCTTTAACTGACTAACCTCCTTCTTCGGCTCTTCATTCTCCTTGCGTAACTCTTCTTTTTCATCCCACAGCTTATTATATCTCTGAATATCGATTGTCGTAGGTTCTTCATTAACCAGAGGATACAAAGGCTCTCTAATATGGAACAGTAACAACATTCTCTCCACTCTCTCCTGGATCCAATCCACATAAGGTCCATAAGCTCTGCAGTTGCCCTTACCCAAAGAAAATTTCCTTCTCCGATGAATTCTTCCCCGAGCCTTCTTTAACCTGGCTAGAGTGTCACAGTCAGCTGCTCCTGTGAAATACAGATATTCCTGTATTTCCTCTTCCTTCGGGGACCCTTTCAAAGCATAACCAAACTGTCTAATAGGAAGAAAAGGGTTGTAAATGATACCATATTTCCTTCCTATCATAGGAACCTTATGAAAGTTCCCACAGCTATAGATGATCTCCATGCCGAGTAGATTTCGATTAAACCAGACAATATTCTCAGATGTCAAACCCATGAGCCTTTCTGACAAATTTAAAGTATCTGACATATCAACAAAAGCTCCAGCTCAAGGAAGATGCTCCATAAACCATTGATGAAGGAGTGGCGCACAACAAGAAACATTCTTTCATCTTCTCTTCTCATTCTTGTAATGTATTGAATGGTACACGTCTCCTAGAAGAGTAGGTACAGGATTCCTGGAAGCGAAGATATGAAAGGTATCCATATCAACAAAGTCTGGTATTTTGGAAAACAGGACTATGCCATATATGCATAAAGCTAGAATAGCGTTGAAGACCACCCAACGACCCTCTTTAGCAAAATGCCGAGCCTTATCCACCAAGAAAGTCAATGGAAAACCAGAAACCCCATTTCTCCAAACCACATTACCATCCAACTTAGATTTGTTCAAATGAAGAGCATTGACCAACTTTGTTAGGTCAGGTTCCTTCTTAGAATGAAAGAAGGGCATCTCCTCTAAGACCGGGACTCCCATCAGAAAAGCGAACTCCTCCAAAGTAGGAACTAAGACATAGCCAGGGAAAGTGAAACAACGTAACTGAGGGTCGTAGAACTGCATCAAAGTGTGGAGGGCTCCAAGTTCATATCTTGAGGTTTTACGGACAAAACTCATAATCTTTCCATAGTCCTTTTAAAAATCCTCAATAACACCATGATCAACCACAAAAATGAGACCAAATAAAGGTCCTAACTCCGGCATCGAGAACTTGTAAGTGATAATCCCTTTCAATCCAGACTCCATGTTGACAGTAGATCAGATTACTAGAATCAAAGGGAAAATGGGAACCTGAAATCATAAATACATGCAAATGTTAATATGCAGATGCAAACAAGGGATCAAGACTGCTGTGCTGCGGACTGAGTTGAACCAGCACTCTGCTTCAGCAAGAAAATACCATAATACCAAAGCACTGAGGTGATAGAAACCCATAATATCAAAGATCAAGAGTCTGCACTGACGAGAAGACCACAAAACCGGGTTGGTTGAAGGCCAAGTTTCCTGCAAAACCCTTCCCACTCACAGGTAGGACCTAATCTCTAATAAGGTACAACATCCTATGCAGGTCATCGGTATCACAGACTCTCAAATTGAGAAACGATGATACGTTCACCATTTCTGGTTTGGCATCATGGTCAAATGAGGATGCCTCAACTGACTTCCCATTGCACGGTCTCCAGAGTCGTTAGTTTTCAAGTCCAACATCCTTTCAATTGTCTGAGACGTACATGACAGGATGTCTTCAAAGAAAACCTCGTCTGAACGCGAATTTCATGAGGGCTGTTGTTAGAACACAGATTGGTTCTTAGTTATATCTCTATGTTTTGATGATAACACTAATGAAATTTTGTATTAAGAAATTATATACTCTAAATTTGTTCAAGTATTTTTGCTGCAGATATTAAATTTAATATTCTTCTGAAAGCAAAAATGGATCTGAACGTTAAACTACGCAAGGCTCTGAGCGTCAGAAGCATCTAGTAAGAAGACTCTGAGTGCTGCCTACAGAAGACTCTGAGCGCTGCCTACAGAAGAATCTGAAGCAGAAGCTACAGAAGCATCTGAAACGTAGACTGAAAACTTTGTATGAAGAGTTTCAAGCACTGTTTTTTAGAAGACTCTGATAGTACTGTCCGCTGCAAGTACTGAAGATCTGATCCCTAAACTCTGCTCTGATTATTACTCACGCTAAAGCACACTTGCTGCAACACTCTGATACAACAAACTCTGATAACATCAAGACTCTGATCACTCAAGGATCTGATGTTGATTGCTGTGAAATAGAAACTTGTTGAAGAAGATTATTCAAAGTTATATTTGTTGGTTATGCCAAATGACTTTTTCCTCTTTCATGCTAGACACAAGAACTCAGGCAAAAAGGATTTCTCTGAACGTTCTACTTCTAGGCAAGGTCAAGTGATGTGAAGACAAAAGGCTACAACTACTTTGAAGTACACGGTCTTCAAGCTTGCAACGTCTTGGACTTCTTTGTCTATATAAGCAAGCCTTCAACAACTTTCTTCAGTTGACGTATTTTGACAAATTCATTGAAAACTCTCTCAAAGCTCTCATACAAATTATATTTCTTTGATTGAATAGTTTCATACGTTCTTAAACTTAAGTGTAAATCACAGTTGTGATATAACTTTCTTAGAAGCATTTTAAACACTTGTTTAGTTTACATTTGATTGTAAAAGTTCCTTAAGAAGACCAAGTTGTGGTCAGTAGTTCTTGAGAAGACTAAGATAGTTGTTCTTAGTGGTTGTTATTGTAATCAGTTTGATTATAGTGGATTAAGTCCTTGTGGAGAAAGGCAAATCACTCTTGATAGGGTGGCCTGGATTAGTTGAGTTCAACGAACCAGGATAAAAATTATTGTGTTTTTATTGCCATAATATTTTAGAAAACCCTTATTTACCCCCCCCCCTTCTAAGTATTTTCTCACCTTTAGTTGGCATCAGAGCTCCGGTTCTGTGTGTGCTATCACTTCACCATGAACAGAAAAGATCCAATTGAGAAAACTCTTGATATATTTCTTGGTTGATATTATGGCTGAAGCTTCAACATCCAACAGCAACAACAGATATGAAGAAAGGGATAGAATCAGCATAAAACCCCCTATGTTTGATGGGGAGAAGTTTGACTATTGGAAGGACAGAATAAAGAGTTTCTTCCTTGGTTATGATGCTGATCTTTGGGACTTAGTCATTGATGGTTATGTTCACCCCACTGATGGGGATGGCAAGAAAATTGATACAAAATCTATGACTGAAGCTCATAAGAAGGAGTTCAAAAATCATCACAAAGCAAGAACAATCCTATTAAATTCTATATCTCATACTGAGCATGAGAAGATTACCAACAGAGAAAAAGCATTTGATTAGTTTGAGTCTTTGAAGATGACTCATGAAGTGAACTCATAAGTTAAAGAGACCAAGGCTCTAGCGCTGATCTAGAAATATGAAGCCTTTAAAATGGAAGAATCTGAATCTATAGAAGCTATATTCTCTAGATTCCTGATCCTCACAGCTGGATTAAAAGTGTTGGACAAAGGCTATTCAACTGCTGATCATGTGAAGAAGATCATCAGAAATTTGCCCATCAGATGGAGACCAATGGTCATTGCTCTGAAGCTAGCTAAGGATCTGAACAAGATCACATTGGAGGAACTAATCAGCTCTCTAAGGAGCCATGAGATTGAACTTGAAGAAGACGAGCCTCAAAAGAAAGGTAAGTCAATTGCTTTAAAGTCTAACAAATTTGTTAAAGCATTGCAGGTGTTAGAAGAAAGTTCTGAAGAGTCTTCTTCTTCTGAAGAAGATGAACTGTCCCTGCTGTCCAGAAGGATCAACAAACTCTGGAAGCATAAACAGAGGAAGTTCAAGAACTTCAAGAAGCCAGATCAACGCAAAGAGTCCTCTGGACATAAAAGATCTGGAAATAAAGAGGTTGTTTGCTATGAATGCAAGGAACCTGGGCACTACGAGAATGAATGCCCAAAGCTTCAGAAGGAGAAGCCAAGAAGGAAGCCTGAGCATAAAAAGAAAGCTCTGATGGCTAAATGGGATGATTCAGATGCATCTGAATCTTCATCAGAGTCAAAAGAAGAATGTTCCAACATGGCACTGATGGCTGGCATGGAAGATCAGGATGAAGGAACATCTGGATCTGAATCTGATTCTGAATCTGACTCAGAAGAGGTACTTTTAGATCTCTCTAGGGAAGAACTTGTTAAGGTTTTATCAGAAGTCTTGAATAACTACAACCAGATTAAGCTCAAATGCAAGAAGCTTAAATGCAATTTTGAATCTGAGAATAGTCTGTTAAAGTCAGAAGTTGCTGAGCTCAAAGAAAACAATTTGAAAATGAAAAACAATTTTGAAAAAGCTCAACAAGACTCTGAATCTGAAACTAAGTCAAAATGTAAAAATATTTTAGAAGAATATGAGTATAGTTTTTAGAAGTTCCTGGCTAAAAGCATAGATAGAAGCAAGATGGCTTCAATGATCTATGGAGTTAGCAAAAACAATAAGAAATGAATTGGATATGAATCTTCCTCTGGAAAGGATTTAAATCTAATACCTGTTGATAAACTTATCATTAAGAAGACTCCCTTATATTCTCATTTTATGTTTGGTCATCTGAATGATATTAAACACACACGTTCCGATCAGAACGTTCCTGTGTTTATACCAAAAGTTAGTCAGAACAAACCTGTTGTAAAAAGACAGATGTTCAGACAAACTTTTAAGGAAATAAACCCAAAAGGACCCAAAACGATCTGGGTACCTAAGGATAAGATAATACCTGTTGCAGATGTATTTAGCAGCAAAGTCAAGACGCTAATCATGGTACCTGGACTCTGGCTGCTCACGTCACATGACGGGAGAAAGGTTTATGTTCCAAAGCCTGGAGCTTAAATATGGAGGAGACGTCAAGTTTGGAGGGAATCAGAAGGGAAAGATAATTGGCTCTGTTACTATTGGCAATGGTAACCTTCCCTCTATATCTAATGTTTTACTTGTAGAAGGATTAAAACATAATCTATTGTCCATAAGTCAATTAAGTGACAATGGTTATGACATAATCTTTAATAAAAAATGTTGCAAAGCTGTTAGTCAGAAGGATGGCTCAATCCTATTTAATGGAAAGAGGAAGAACAACATTTATAAAATCAATCTTTTAGAACTTAAGGTTCAAAATGTAAAATGCCTTATGTCTGTTAATGATGAGCAATGGGTCTGGCACAGAAGATTATTTCTCAGATTAATAAACTCAATCTGGTCATAGGACTTCCTAAGTTGAAGTTCAACTCAGATGCTCTTTGTGAAGCATGTCAAAAAGGAAAATTTTCAAAATCTTCTTTTAAAACTAAAAATGTTGTTTCAACTTCAAGACCATTAGAGTTACTTCACATTGATCTGTTTGGACCAGTGAAAACTGCATCCATCAGAGGCAAGAAGTATGGATTATTCATTGTTGATAACTACAGCAGATGGACATGGGTGAAATTCCTAAAACACAAGGATGAGTCACATTCTGTGTTCTTTGACTTCTGCAAACAAGTCCAGAATGAAAAAGATTTTAAAATTTTTAAAGTTAGAAATGATCATGGTGGCGAATTTGAAAACAAATATTTTGAAAAATATTTTAATAAAAATGGCATTGCTCATGATTTTTCCTGCCCTAGAACTCCACAACAGAATGGAATTATAGAGAGGAAAAATAGAACTTTGCAAGAAATGGCCAGAACCATGATCAACGAGACTAATTTGGCAAAGCATTTTTGGGCAGAAGTAATAAACACAACTTGTTATAGTCAGAACAGAGTGTCTGTAAGACCTCTTCAGGAAAAGACTCCCTATGAATTGTGGAGGAACAGAATGCCCAACATTTCTTATTTTCATTCTTTTGGATGTATATGTTATATGTTGAACACTAAAGAGAATCTGAACAAGTTTGATTCTAAAGCACAGAAGTGTTTCATGCTTGGGTATTCTGAACGCTCTAAAGGCTACAGAGTATATAATACTGAAACACAGACGGTGGAGGAATCTATACATGTTAGATTTGATGATAAGCTTGGCATTCACAAGCCAAAGCAGTTCAAAAGTTCTGCAAATAGAGAAGTAATTCTCACAGACTTTGAAGGCTCAGAGGCAGGAAAGGTTCAAGTGAAAGAGCCAGAAGCAACGCCAGATGCAACTCCTTTAGCTTCTCAAATGAACAACTTGAATATTTCTGAAGAATCAAATGTTACAGGATCATCTTCTAGAATCAAGGCCTCTCACCCAGAGGATGTGATAATAGGAAAGAAGGATGACCCTATAAGAACAAGATCCTACCTCAGATAATCTGAAGCGTCATTATTTGGGTTGGTGTTAGTTATTGAACCAACTTCTGTGGATGAAGCTCTACAAGACAATGACTGGATAATTGCCATGCAAGAAGAGCTCAATCAATTCACAAGAAATGACGTTTGGGATTTGGTTCCAAGACCAAAAGGATTCAACATTATTGGAACTAAATGGGTCTTCAGAAACAAGTTGAATGAAAAAGGAGAAGTTGAAAGAAACAAAGCAAGGCTTGTTGCTCAAGGTTATAGCCAGCAAGAAGGAATTGAATACACAGAGACTTATGCTCCTGTGGCCAGGTTAGAGTCTATTTGTTTACTCATTTCTTTTGCTGCACAAAATAACATCACTCTATATCAGATGGATGTTAAGAGTGCCTTCCTAAATGGGATTATAGAAGAGGAAGTTTATGTTCACCAACCTCCTGTTTTTGAAAGTGATAAATTTCCAGAACATATTTTTAAACTTAAGAAATCTCTTTATGGTTTAAAACAAGCTCCCAGAGCTTGGTATGAGAGATTAAGTAATTTTCTTCTAGAGAAAAATTTCATTAGAGGCAAAGTGGACACAACTCTCTTCTGTAAAACATTTAAGAAAGATCTATTAATTTGTCAAATATATGTAGATGATATTATATTTGGATCTACCAATGTTACACTAGGAAAGGAGTTTGCTCAATGTATGCAGGCTGAATTTGAGATGAGCATGATGGGAGAATTGAGATTCTTTCTAGGAATTCAAGTCAACCAGACTCCAGATTGCACTTACATTCATGAGACTAAATATGTAAAAGAGCTTCTAAATAAGTTCAACATGCCTGAGAGTAAGTTTGCAAAGACTCCAATGCATCCAACAAGCACTCTTGGTAAGGAAGAGGTAAGTAAGAAAGTAGATTAGAAACTCTACAGAGGTATGATTGGACCTCTTTTGTACTTAACTGCTTCTAGACCTGACATTTTATTCAGTGTATGCTTGTGTGCTAGATTCCAATCAGATCCTAGAGAATCACACTTAACAGTTGTTAAGAGGATTCTAAGGTATCTGAAAGGTACTACTAATGTGGGTTTGTGTTACAGAAAATTTGATGAATTTAAATTAGTTGGATTCTGTGATGCTGATTACGCTGGAGACAGAATTGAAAGAAAAAGTACTTCTGGAAGTTGCCAATTTCTGGGAAGTAATTTAATCTCCTGGTACAGCAAGAAACGACCTACAATTGCTCTATCAACTACAGAAGTAGAATATATTGCTGCTGCTGGATGTAGCACACAGATGCTCTGGATGAAAAGTCATCTAGAAGATTATCAGATCTTTGAGAGTAATATTTCTATATTCTGTGATAATACTTCTGCTATATGCTTATCTAAAAACCCAATTTTACACTCTAAAGCTAAGCATATAGAAATTAAACATCACTTCATTAGAGACTATGTTCAGAAGGGTATTATAAATTTAGACTTTGTTGATACAGATCATCAATGGGCTGATATTTTCACAAAACCCGTTGCTGATGATAGGTTTAAGTTTATTCTGAAAAATATTGGTATGGAATTCTGTCCAGAATAATATTTATCAGAAGCAACTTTTTCAGATGCAAAATATTTAAACTCTGAAGTATTTCATCTGTCATTTATTTAATTTTTTGAATTATTATTTCTGTGTGTATCTGAACTAACAAGTCTCGGAGGATCTGAACGTTGGCTAACGTTTCATTTCTCAAAGAGTTTTCAGAAGCACATGCAAGCAAACACGTGTAACTCAGAATCTGAAAAGATGGAGTGCACAATACTGAAAAGACGTTTGAGGTAATGTTTGAATATTTGGTTTCTCATTTTCCCCCCAAATTGTCAGAATCATTAATGCTTGAAATGATTATATTCTTTTCACTAAATGCTAATTGCAAGCATGCTGATCGTGTGACTTCTTGTGTGCCCTAATTTCTTCTATAAATGCCACAACTTTACACACTTCACACTTTTCACTCTCACGAACACCTTGTATGCATTTCTTCTTGATTTATTGCTTCCATCTCTCTCTCAAACCCAAACATCTCAGAAACCCTAAATCTTCAAGAACTTCCATGGCTACTTCATCTTCAACGTCTGCTTAGTTCCAATCTATAATGGCTGTTGTTTCTTCATCAAACATGGGTGTTGTTGTGTTTAAGGAACCTATCAGAACATTACTCACACCTGTTGACAAGTTGGAAGTATTGTGTGAATCCATTGTCAATTTTGAATCGTTTGTTGAAAATGGGTATGATCTTCGTCCCATTGTTGATGCACAGTGTTGGACCAAGTTTTTTGACAGGCTAATGGGACCAGTTTACCCTCGTCTGGTAAAGGAATTTTGGATACATGCTTCTTGTTACCCTAAGTTCATAGTTTCATTTGTTATGGGGAAAGAAATCATCATTACTGAAGATTTGATAAGGAAACTCATAGGATATGAGGAAACTGATGGAGTCACTAATCTACCATCTGGGCATGTGGATATGACTGATGTGTATAGAGAAGTTTGATCATCTGGAGTAGCTTCTAACAAGGTTAAGGATCTGAAGCCAGTTCACAGGATCTGGGCTAAGATTTTCATGAGTTGCATCCATCACAAAAAATCTTCCAATTCTCCAGATTATGTCAACACTGATTAGCTATACTTCATGTATTTTCTGAGTCAGAGCACCAAGGTGGATCTTCCATATCTTCTGCTTAATCATCTATGGACACATGTTTAACAGTCAAGGGAATAGGTCAGAACCAAGCATCTGAAGCTGAGGAACTGGATTCCAATGGGAAGACTTATCTCAGACATTCTGACTGAGAATGGTCTTGTTGGTCATCTGGTTGAAGCTGGAATGAAGGAAGAATTAGCCTCTGCAGTTGGAAAACCTCTTAACGGGAAGAGTCTTTAGAGGATGAAAGTTATAGAAGAAGTTACTTCTGCTCCAAAGAAATTCAACATTGAAGAGGTCACTCAAAGAAGAGTTTCAGTTGCAAATTTTCCTATGTTTTTTGCTAATGAACCAAGGGAGATTGTTCTGGATTACATCACAGAGTGTCTGAATGAATGAATTCCTCTACCAGCAAATCTGGTTCAGAAGGCAGGTGAACCTGCTCCAGATCTTTATGAGGCCAGACACAAAAAGTAGAGAAAGGTTGCTGCAGAAGAACCTTCTAAACCTAAGAGGAAGGCTACTGGTGAAGCTGCTGTTGTCAAGCCTAAGAGAGTCAAGAGGCGAAAGATCAATCCTCTAGAGGCAAGTCTAGACGAGATTCTGGAAACTGACAAAGAGGTATTAACATCTGGTCAAACTCTCCATGAGCCTATACCATCACCTTCACCTTCTCCTCCTCGTGTTTCTAAACCTAATAAACCTTCTGTTAAAACTTCTTATGTACCCCAACCTATAGCAACTCCACCTGAAAAGTATACATCTGAACCAACACATTCTAAACCATCTAATATTCCCCCATCTGACAAACAAACACCTATACCACAATCATCTGAAATTTCTAATCCACAAGAACCAAAACCAGAAGAACCAAACCAACCAAAACCAACTCCACAAGAACCTGAACAACAACAACCACAACCAGAATCTATCCAACCATTTGAACCTTTAATACCTGATTCTGTAGTCCTAGATATTCAACCATTAACTAATTTGGTTGAACTCTCTTCTACATCATGTCATTCATCTCAATCATCTGATTCATCTGAATCTGACCTACCACCAGAAGTTTATTCACCACCCTCTCTTCGTGGCTATGAACCCAGAACTTCTGATTTTATATCTTTTACTTCTTTTAAACCATATCCCTCTGATCCCCTTCCTTCTGGTCTAAAACTTAAGAACTTTTATACCAGAATAGAACCATCTGACCCTACCACTCCATACAGACCTAGTTCTTCAACTATCCTTCCATCTGTTCTACAAACCTATCTTAAAAACCAACTAGATATCATTCCATCAGAACCTCTACTTTCTCAAAACTCTGTTTTTACCCCCTATACCTCTACACCTTTTGATGTCATTCCCTCTGCATCAAATTTTAAACCATTTCTATTTACCGCTTCATCTTCATCCAGATTCAGAAACTTCACTTCATCATCTGAATTCCCCTCTTTACCCTCTTATCCTCGTCCTTTGTCCATCATCCCAACTTTTACTATACCACCTCCACCAGAACAACCCAAACCAACACCTCTGGAAGCCTACCTTAAACCCAAATCCAGATTGATGTTGATGCCTTATTTTCTAGTCTCAAGAAATAAATAAGGATGAGTTTGAATTCTGTTCAAGAGGAATGTCTCTCAAACATTAATCCAGAAGCTTCTGAAGAATACTGGACTAAGTTCATTGTCAGATTCAACGCTGTTGCTTCAAATCTAAAGAGTGTCTGCTCTGTGTCATACCCTAAATTTGTCCTACCCATTTTTAAATATTTATTATTTTTTATTATTCTTTCATGTTTTACATTGCCCGCTTACTTTCTCGTTATTTAGATATGTGTCTCCTCACAATTGGTTGATTTTTTAGAACTTTACCTTTTTGAACAATTAAAGTGTGACACATGGCTTAATACTTTTTTGTGAATATTTTTTTTTTCTTTTTCTTCTTAAACATTTTCTCTTAAAAATGTTATTAATAATATTTCTTTATAGTTATTATTTTCTCGTTTTATATATATATATATATATATATATATATATAAATTTTAGTTTGTTTTTTTTTATATATTTTAATATTTATTTAATTGTTAATTGTTAATATTTATTTTAATAATTATTGTTAATATTTGTATTAAATAGTTGTTAGTATACTAATTTATTTTTTTAGTTATTATTTAGTATTTGTTAATATTTATTATTAATTAAGCATTGGTAATTAATTAAGAACATAAGGAGTTGATTAAGAAAAATTAATGGTCAGGAAATTAAATGGTGGGCCGTGAGTGAAGGCCCATCGTGGAGTCCTTCAGTAGCTGGGAATCGGCTGGGGTTATAAAAAGAAAAGGGAAAATTGATTCAGCAAAAACCATAGACTACTGTTCATCTTCCGTTTTCACTCAAACGGCCGCAGCCACCCCACCGAAACCCTAATAGCCACAAAACCTCCCTCCTTCTACTCAAAACGGCGCCGCTTAAACCTCTACCATCTTTCAGTTTCCTCAATGGAACCCTCATCCCTCTCATGAAATCCTCATCATCACCATGTCTGTTTTCCTTCAACCACCTTCGACAGACGAAAATAACTCTCCCTCTCCCTCGTTTCGTCGCAAGCCTTCGCGAAATGGCGTAACCCTATCTCAAAATCACTCTGTGACTACCATTCAAACCCTTTTTCCATCTTTAAACAAAAGCTATCAATGCCACTCTCAATCTCGCGCAGATGCCGACATTTACATCGATAACAAAGCTTACTTTCAGTCCCGTTTTTATAAAGATGGTGTTGCTATCTATTATTAATTTCAGGAACACGATCTTTGAACGGTTGCGCATCGAAGTTCAAGAACGACAGGTTTGGAGCCATAGCCATTTCGCTCATGACTTGTAACGACGTCAAGAGAAAACAACTCGGTTGTCACAAATTTGTGTCGGTATCACTCTGTTTACACTTTCCAATTTGAAGCTGCCTATTGCTTACCTTACTTTCACACTTTGTATATCATTAGATAGAAAGTTAGGTTGATGAGCAGGTAGCAGCATAACAACTTCTTCATGGAATCAAGAAGGTTCCAACCAGTAATGGCTTGCATCATCTTTCAACAAGCAACTCTGATGCAACAACAACTTTGCCACAACTGCGGCGAGTCGGTAACAACGGTTTGAGACTTATACAAATTGTGCAGGTTTCGATTATGCGCGGGTCAAACTACGACAAATTTATGAAGATAGTGGCAAAGCGAGAAGAGTGAATGGGTTATGTATATGCTTAGTTTTTCTTTTTCATTTTCAATTTCTGTGTCGGTTTCCTGTTCTGTTTGGGTTGTGTTTCTATCCATCGCAAGTTTGAGTGTGGCAGAAGCGACTGTAAAGTCAAGTTAATTTTGAATCGCGATGTCAGTTCGTCTCGTGTGTTTGCAGTTGAAATCTCACCTGATACGACGTTGACAACGACTACGCGCTAGCTGTTGATGTTGCCACTACTCTGCGTGCTGCTGCTACAGACTTAAATTGAATAATATGTGGATTTGGTTTTACCATTTTTTAGTGCAGGATTTTGGTTTGACGGTAGCCGCAACACTAACATTTCCGGAAGCATTGATAACCTGGAAGAATGCAATGTCAAGCGCAAATTGCAAGTTTCAGACTCCACAACCTTCACACCATTCAACAAATCACAACGCAAGCATAACCGACAGTGAAGCAGCACCTATAACGGCAACGAAAGACTCGGCGGTTTGTCACGTTTTGAGACAAAATTGTGACAAACGTTTGGGGACAGAAATGTGTGCAAGGAATATATAGGTTGGAACATGGTAGCGTTTCGACAATTCCGGCTCAACAATTCTCCAAACAGCGCAACAAGAGTCTCAGCATCCACATCGCCGTGCATTCAAACAAGTGGGTTTCGGCAACAAATCAGTCCCGATTTATTTTGCAAAGCATCTATCTACAACATCGACGAGCAGTACTGTAACGGTTTTGCTTGCTCCATAATTCCCCACCACTATCATCAAATCGCACGCCGGTGAAAATCCTCCGTCTTCGAGCTTCGACTTCTGTCATCAATACCCTCTGGTTTCGTTGGTTCTGAGGTCTATCGTGGCTCACTGAGATTCAAAAAGCGTCACAAATCCCACACGGTTTAGGTTCAGCGATGATAACAACTTCGGTACTTCCGCAACAGTGGTAGCAGCTCCTACTATTTAGCGATATTAGGAGGATTCAACATAGTGATAACGTTTCGGTTCGAAATTTTGTTGAAAGAATGGAGTCACAAGAAGTCGGTAACAATGCTGAATTCTTTCCATGAATATGTTGCTTGTCATTTTATCTTGCTGTGATGTCAATAGCTTGTTTTTTGTTTTATGAATCAATTCTAATCCATAAGTATAGACTAATTATATTAATGTTTGTGATTGGAATTTGGTTTAGCAGTCGGTAATTTGGATTCATTGTTCTTCTATCCTTTTCTGTCCATATTAGTAACAGAATTTCGTTTGGAGCAAAATGCTAATTATACTGGTTGAGTGGCAGATCCATTTTACTACAGTAACATTTCCTTGACAATGGTAGTTTGTGCCATGATATTACATTAAATCAAAGTTCTTGGGATGTTATTTCTTGATGATTGCGGAAGGTAGCCGCATCGCAAATCGTCTTGTTTTGTGTCTAAAGAAGTTTCCCTTTGTAGTAAGTTGTTGTTTCGTCAATCTCGGTCTTTATTTGCTGGTGGATTT
Source organism: Lathyrus sativus (assembly GCA_963859935.3). Lineage (NCBI taxonomy): Eukaryota > Viridiplantae > Streptophyta > Magnoliopsida > Fabales > Fabaceae > Lathyrus > Lathyrus sativus. The sequence continues at coordinate 214,238,451 of OZ012739.1, read as the reverse complement.
CCAACTGTCGGTGGCAGAATCGGCCTATAATTTCCATTTTTTGTAGTGAATTTTTTATCTAATAATGTTAATGTTTGTGGTAGTTTTGTTTGTGATTTCAGGATGGTGATTAATCCTTCTCATTGTTTTTGGTTTAAATCCATGGCATTGCTAATACTTGTGGCTATTTGGGGTTCGCGTCGGTAATCCAATTTCACGACTGTGCTTTTGTTTCGCGCTATGTATTTTCGCCATGAGTATTATGAATGGCTGCTTGGGCCAAAACACAAGACCTATATTTATTTTTTAAATTGTGCTAGTTAATTTCTTAATTTTTATTCCTGTTCGATAAAAATGTATCACTCCCTGTAAAGTGTAATAGTTTTTATTGCTTTTTCTTACTTATGCTTTAAATGATTCAAAGTCATTATTTTAAAATGTATTTTCAAAATTTGATTAAGCTTTTTTCTTCCCTAGTCCTAATTCAATTTATTTTTGACATTAAAATTATTTTTCTAACTAAATCATGAAAACGAACTTTTAAGGTTTAACATCTTTTAAGTTCTTGAATAATCACTATTGGGGCGTACGCCTTGGGTAGTGACATTCGACCTTTCGTTTCAAAATACGCCTTTTAATTATTTAGGCAAGGAAATGTCATTGGAGTCTAGAATTCCACATGATACTCTCGTTGTTTATTCAAACATATTTCCTAAATTAAATCAAAATCATTCTTTTATTTATTAAGTAATTTATTTAATAAGACAACTTCAAAATAGATTTTATTTTAAAGAGAAATAACTTTGAAGCAATAATATTTCTTAAACATGTTTAATCAAATCATTTTTTAGTTAAATTACGAAAAATTAAACTCTTGAAGTCAAGCACTTCTTGAGTTTTCGAATGGATATTATTGAGGTGTACACCTTAAATAATGTTTTGTTCAACTTTTCGTTCTCTTATTTGGACAAAGAAATATCATAAGAATCCAGAAATTCTGTGTGATATTTTCGTTGTTCATCCAAACATTTTTCGAATGAAAAAGGTGTCGTCGAGATCTAGCATCTCGATAATACCTCGATTAATTGATTGTGAGGCCTACGTCTCATTTTCCAAATAATCGTCATTTCTCCTATACTTTTCAAATCCAATCTCGTATTCTCGCCTCTTGTACCGCAAACTCTTTTCACACCCTCGACTCAATTCAAATTATTTCAAAACATTTTCTCTATTCAAACTTCGAAAGAAGGATGTTCTTGGAATCTAACATCCCTTGAATTTTCGAGTGAGTAGTTCTCGAGGCACGCTTTTGAGTTATTATTCACTCAACCTTTCGATTTTTTCAAACTCAATCATTTTCCAACGTTCTCCTAAGTCGAGTGCTCGTACGCATTCGCAACCCACATTTCGTACACGTATTCACAACTCCTTATGGGCCTAGCATGAAAGCTCCTCCAGATGAGACCTATTCGTGGATCTTGTTATAACACAGCTAGCCTGTTGCACGACTTGATTAATGAAGGGTCCGTGATTCTGGGAACCTTTTGTTAGCACCAGTTCCGATATTGGTGGTCGTGTAGTGTTAGTCTCCAAGGACTCGCTCCTTGTGCGCCTAGCATGAGGACCCCGCTCAGGAGAGACCTTATCGTCATTATCGTCGTAATACAGCCAGCCTGTTGCATGACGCTAATACGACTAGTGTCCGTGATCCTGGGAACCAAACGTAGAAACCATCCCGTGAGTGGGTTTATGGGTTAGAGTGTCTATATCTTCCCGTATAGGGTTTACCTGTCAATTTTCTTTATTCAGGAATTAAACATCGTCGTGTCGTGATCTC